>JAOXYB010039473.1:0-13244 GCA_028565635.1 Phoronis ovalis | reverse complement strand
AGGTATTGGACCAATCCACTAAACTATTCAAATCAATTTGCATCTGATCAGAAGCACCCATCCTGGATGTATCTGTGTACAACTTTGTATCGTCCGCAAATAAATACACATCAGACAGAGCATGATCTGGTAAATCATTAATGTAGACAACAAATAAATTAGGACCAAGTACACTTCCCTGGGAGATTCCCCTAGTCACAGACAGCCAACTTGATTTACAATTGCTAAAAGTAAACATTCTGCATCACCTTTGGGAAAAAGTGAAGAAGTCACACAGAAATTAATATTACAATTTGAAGTTTGAATTGAAAGCTGAAAATTCTTTTTCATTTTGTGTTTACATTTGTTGTAATTATTAATAACTGAAATATTATTAAATCCTCTGTAACTTGTACCGAAACATTATCTGTAAAATGGCAAGATCTATAGTAAGTTTATCTGTGTGTTAAAAATGTCTACTTTCACTGATTTCAATTACGAAAAGTCTTTGCATGTTTAACAATATTTGAACAGACACATTTTGTGTAGAAATACTCATAATCATTAAAATCAAAATTAGCTGCATATTATAAACAATTTCTGTTGGTTATTCTTTTAGAATTTGCGAGAAGCTTTCTATAAATTTGACGATGATCATCGTGGTTATTTAACCAAAGCTAAATTTCGCCGTCTGTTGGATACATTCATGTTCACGATGACTGATGATGAATTTGAACGTTTATGCCAAATGTCAGGAATTAAAAAAAATAGCAAAATCAGTTACCTGGATTTTTTAGCTGCATTTGAAGTGAAGGACACTGCAGAAGGACACAAGTGGATCTCTGATCATAGGTGAGATGTGATGAATTAGTGACTCTTGTCATGCTTAATTATACACGTTAAATATAATAATTAACAATAAATAGAGGAATTACTATGCCTAATACTTATTAAATAACATAATTAGCACTAAATCTATGAATTTATGTTGAAAACAGAATGGTTTTTGTGGATTAGGCATGACATACAATTAGAGGACACAGTTAGAAAATGTATCCAAGCACTACAAGCAGGAGGGATGTCTTTAAGATTTATATGCAGCTATGAAAACTTTTTTTGCAAGTTTCAAAAATATAGGCATCACAAACCTGCAAGACCTGATTTTTAATGTAAAAAATTACTTGTAAACTACTGTAAATGTATGTAGTTTAAGAATTATTGTGTGCCAATGTTATAATTATGTAATGATGCTTGTATTACAAATTTTGAATAGCCTGGAAATCAAAAAATATCAAACACGGTTGAACATATATTTTCTAGAAAGATAATTGTGCTTTCATTATTTACTTACAAACAAAAAATTAACACATTTCTAAAAGCATTATTTTAGTGTCACCTTATATTTGCATAACTTCTTTTATTTACTACTTGTGGGAGTACCCATCTTTGGTGGCTAATATAACAAGTCCATAACCCTATAGTTTATGGCAAGCTGCTTTAAATGTAAATTTTGAGGGAGCCTATTGGGCGGCACATATATATAGTGACTTTGAATGGCAGTACCCCCGGATTCTAATCCAAGACAAATTCAAAATATACAATAACTGTACCAGATAAACTATAACATAGCTAGATGATAAACCTTTAAAATAAATTTTTATCCACAAAGAAAAACAGCCTTACATTTATTTTCCAGAAATATATCATAATGAATGGTCAGACTCAGAAAAAAAACATTCAAAGTCTAAGGTTTATATAAAAGGGTAAAGTGTAACAATTTTGTGATCTTAATACTGTATACCTTTTCTCACAGAATCATACAATCTGATAGAGATAAATTATGCATATCAAGCAAATTCTTGAAAATGTAGTCTCAGCAAGATTTAAAATTGACACCTAAGCATAATTTCAAATTGGGCAAGATGACGAGTAGATCTATTTTAAAAGATCTCATCATCTTTGTCTGTAAAAGTGTTTTTTACCATTCTAAAAGTAGTTACGAGACCAGAGTTAGAAAGTTAGAGACGAGAGATAGGATAGACCAGAGAGTTAGATAGAATAGACACAGAAGTTACTAGTTAAGAGTTACAGGCAGATAAAAGTTAGAGACCAGTTACGAGTTAGAGTTAAAAAAAGAACAGAGGGACGAGAGAGTGAGTTGAGTTAAAATAGTGAATAAGAGAGTTACAGAGATCGTACGAGGCGGGTTACATTTTGGAAGAGTCTGAGCTACATTGATTAAGAAGGAAATTGAAATTACGAGAAACAATACGAAAGAGATATTATAGTTTAATTAATTTATTTACCTAGAACTTATTATAATCCTGTATATCCAATTTGTTGTTGAAATTAATCGAAATATAGCCGCGATACGTAAAATCCTTTGTGTTGAACTAGTTTCCCCGAACGATTTAGTTGTAGGCCTCATAAAAGTACCAATAATCAAATAATCCCTTTGATTAAATCCAATAGTAAGCAATTACTAATCCACGTTAAGTATTAAACAAGAGATTTTATCCGATAAGTAGAGACTAGACCAGCGACATCTTTTCCGCACTCAAAATCGTAAGTTGATCTGTCCAGGAACAGGTCTTCGCGGAATAATAAATTTCGAACTTAAAGTTAGCTAAACACTTATTGGAGGCAGATAAAGTGATCATCTGACCTAAAATCCTAACAAAAGACAATTACATTGAATAAAAGTTAAAAACAAATGTTAAATTTTGCATGAACTTTCATGTGCTCCTAAATAAGGCACACCAAAACTTTGTGTATCACACTTGTTCTGGCTTCTAAGTATGCTATTAGATAGTACACATCTCTTGATGTACCATATTACACTAGATGGGTCGTCAAAGAACGGGCCCAGTTCTAAACATTGTAGTTGTCAATAACTAGCATAACCTTTTTCAGCATTTATTACTTCCTTGTCCAACTTATATATGTATACAATTGTGTATAGGATATAGAAATTTATAATCATGTAATAACTAATAAAAACTACCCTGAAATATTTATTGAATAAAAAACTTACCACTTTCTTCAATGAAAAAAACAACTAATCTCATTTAACACTGTCTTCACAATAATGTCTGCAATATGAAAACTACAGCTATCCCTATAAGAAACCTGTCCATGAAGCTAGCTCAAATGTCTATGACTATACATAAATATATATTTCGTTTTTATAGCACATTCTAAAAAGATAAAATTTCTGCTGATTTAGAGTTTTATATAGTTTCATTATAAGCAACAAAGTATGTGTAATTGTTTTTCATTATATCCACTGTTAGTCAGACTATTAAAAGCAAATTGTTTTTCTAATATGTCATAACATAAACATGTACTAATTTCTATGACATTAATAACATGCACTTGGCAAATTTCTCTCTCATGATGCAATATAAACATATACTATCCGACCAGGCAAAGTAAATACATACAGTATTCATCTAACTTTAATTACATGTAACTTCTTAATGAAGGCTCAAGCAAAAAATTTCATAGATAACTTATTTATCATCTATTACCGCATAAAAATACTTATTCTACATCTTCTAGACTTTATCGTTAAAGACAAGATACATTTCAAAAGATTAACGTAAATTTATAATTATTTCTAAAAGTATGGGACAATTTAAACCTTACATACCTTAAAAATAACTATGTTCCTTACACGCACTCACAATATTTACAAATAAAACAATTGCGCTAATTAAAAGGAACTAATGGGACATTTACCAAAATATCGTTAATGGCATATTTCTTCAAAACTACATGTTACAGTTATAAATCACGTTAGTTATATTTCCCCTTCTACTTAATATTCTTATTACCTGCACTTTCTTCATCCTTGAACAATTATTATGAGCTAAAGAAGGTAAATTCCTACATCTTGCTCTATGTTTACATTGCCACGCCAAGAGGGCTATAACAATGCTGCATATACTATAAGAATAGGATAAGCAGCAAAAGTGAAAGGTAAAAATAAAAGATTGTTTGTTCATGCATTAGGAAAGGATGAAATGTAATAGTAATAGTTGAATAATTCTTTCAATTACTTGACAGGTAAGAATATAAGAGAAACCTGGGGAGGCACTGTGATTCTAGGACAATATAATATATGTGCTGCCAAATAGGCGCAAACAGATTTTGGACAATGATCATTAAACAAACCTATTTCAAAGAAAAAATTACAACTATAGTACATCGCTGCTATATATACAACATTTCTAGTTTTCCTCGCTTGTTCATATGTATAGACAAAATTACAGAACTACAAACCTGGATGCAACACCACACATAACCTGGGTAATATGCATTATTTTGTACAATCCTTTTCATCCCTCAAATATTATCCTGTACATTTATAAATCCCATCACATCTCGTAAACATTGCCACTTACACATTTATCTCATCCTGTGTCAGTCACTTTTCCTTGCAATTTTAACAGCCCGCAATACTACGTAAACAATTGTCCCATACATTTATTTATCTCATCCCATGGCCTGTAGCATGCCAATCACTCCTGTCAATTTTGACCTGGGTTTACAGCATTAAAATTAAGTGTACCATGTACATGACCACACATAATCGGCTGTAGATGGTCGTATGCATGCATGCATTGGAGCAACTGCTGAATAGCTTCTGACCACCTGTGGTGCCACCTACCATACCTCCTAGTGTCTAAAGGTGGTGAAATGGGAGATTGATGCAGAAAGAAATGTAAACAAGTTTTTTAAAATATTAAAAAGAAAAAGAAACTTGCCTTAATTGTTAATTTTGTCCATTGACATTGTTTTAATATCCCTTTTGCATTCCACTCACACATCATGCAATGTTATGTAATACTGGATTTTTCATCAAATACAATAATTATTGCTATCATAGTTCAGTAAACAATTACATCAATTAGCTAATTCATTCCACTTGATCATAGATAGACTTATTGGATATTGTATCAAGTCTCTTTATTCCTAAAATAGCTAGTTGCTAAGGCATTTAAGCTTGTCTTAAGTTTTGGGCCTGAATGGCTGAGTGTCCATGTCTCACATCTGTATAGTACAAAAAAGAGACAGGAGGCTTGGAAAATGTTGATTTTTAGTTGGATAAAGACTGAAATAGATTTCAAAATTCTCTCAAACTTCCAAAAGGCTTCTCAGGCTTGTGCTTTTCTTTTGATATCATTTGCAGCTGAAGCCACCATTGACCCAAGATATTTGAAATAAGAAACTGTTTTGTTCGGCTTGTTTTTTAAGCAACAAACAGTCTGATAAACACGTCTGGTTACGCGTAAATTCAGTTTTACGGAATGTTTATCTTGAGACCAACTGAGTAGGCAGCATTTGCATGGACATATAGTTGAGATTTTGCATGTGGATTCTAATAACGTAATTGTCCTCTACAAAGTTTAGATACTTAATTCTAATTTCAGGGTATCGCACTTCTAGATTTTTTGGGGTAACAAATCCGAAATCGACAATAGGAAGGGAGCCAAAATATCTCTTTGCAATTCAACAATTGTCACTTTAAATATCTCAGATAATATACAGTCAACAAAGACATTTCCAGATTGGTGTTCTAAAAATCATGTAATAAATAAACTATCTTATAAACCTTGAAGTTTTGTGTCAAAACATGACAGTATAACCTACCTTATAAACCTTGAAGTTTTGTGTCAAAACAATAACAATAATATGCTCAAAATACAAGAAATATAAAAGTGGCGAGACTTGAGGTGGAATGGAATTAACAAGAATACATAAATCAATAGATAGTACAATTATGAAACATACGACTAATGCGTAGCAAAAAAAAAACAAGAGAGACCACCACGGGTGCATCTAGTACTTCAAAGTCTGGTATCATCCTTTTATTTATATAGATAATAGCTGTTTGTGACAGTGAATATGAATATGTTCTTTGTATTTTTTGCAGATTTAACAATACCAATCCCCCACCTCCCATGACAGCTGAACAAGTACACAAAGCTTTAGTTGAGAAATGTCACCGCCAGTATGCAGACTTGTCTAAGGCTTTTTGTACAGTTGATTCAAATGGAACTGGAGTTGTAACCAAAAAGAATCTGCGTGACACCTTATGCAAATTCATTCTGCATATGGACAAACAAGAGTTTGCAAGGCTCTGGCAAATGTAAGTAGAATCAAGTAAATCTAATGGAATTAATTGGTGCCTGCTCTATGCCTTTCTGATCAATCTCTTGACTGGGCCTCAAAAATCACCTGCCATACCACAGAAGCCATAAAAGGCACCCCATTCTATAGATCAACAAATTTGTCCTATACCAGTGGCACACTATCCCTATACACTTGGAATTACCACCTGGAAAGAGTGCATTAACAATGAACTAATTGTTTTTGGATAAACATAAGACTAATGTAAATGGTCACAAATTAACTATCCATATGCACTCTATTTATGTTGTGTTATTAACACTGCAATTATTTATTTGTGTGATTTTAATTAGTTTCATTTTACAAGTTTTCTTATTTACAGGTATGACACTCAAGGTAAAGGTTTTTTGACACATGCAGAATTTCTGGCAAATGTCGGTGGTGAGCAGTTTGCCCCAGGAGATAATGATGGTATGTCAAGACGTGTCATCGATCAGAGCTATCTGACATTGGAAGAACACCACAAAGGTCAGCAGAAGAAGCAAGAAACCATCACCTTGCATCAGGCAGAAAAGGCTGTTAGCATGACAGCGACAGATGTTGAAAGGGAACTGAAGTAAGTTCAGTTCCTCTATTAATATATATATTTGTCAATCAACAGCCTAATATACATCAAAAGCTGATTAAAACACTCTCCATGTGCGCAATAGTGTAGAACAGATTACTGATATATAATCTGTGTCACCTTTTCGTGTGGAATAAATTATCTGCAAAATTATCGTAATGTAAATCTTCATTAACCAGTTTTCCTGTGCTTTGTAACTAGATGAACAGACCACTTCTTGTTTAGTTGAGTATTATTAAATCCTCCGTCATTGAAGCATAACTCTTAGTACGGTACCTTTTTCTAGGGATAAAATAAGAGACAATTTCACAGATTTCTACACAGCGTTTAGAAAATATGACACAGCAAAGAAGGGTTATTTATCTGTAGCTGAAGTACAGAAAGTTTTGATGGACTTGAACTACTTTATTAATGATGAGCAATTCTTTCAATTACTTGACAGGTAAGAATATAAGAGAAGCCTGGGGAGGCACTGTGATTCTAGGACAATATAATCTGTGCTGCCAAATAGGCACTAACAGTTCTTGGACAATGATCATTAGATGCTAATTGCAGTTAAGTGCTAATAAATGTCTGTTATGTATATGTACTACACATCATTAGATGCTACAAATTCATTCTTATCTATGCTCAAACTTCTAGGATCTTAAATTTGTAAGAGGGGAGTGTAGGTGAATGGGCAGTATTCTTTCACTGGTGAAAGCAGCTGAAATAGGTTGATGAATCATCAATGAGTTCTGCCATGGGAACGGTAAATGACTGAGATTTTAAATTGTAAAACATGGAAATATGACAATTTTAGGTGTGAATGGCGAATAAAATATGTACGCATGAAGAATTAAAGAATAGTTTATAAATAGAAAATGTTTTACCTTCACTCTACGTCGTAATCAGATGGCATTATGGCAAAAATTGTTCATGACATTTTGCATTTAGAGGTTGAAAAGTCTACACAAAGCAAGAGTCAAATCAAAAGTTCATAAATGTTCTCTTGTAAGACCTCAGGAGTCCTGCAGTATATAATCATGCATTTTACATACAATCATTACAGTTTTAAAAAATGTACAGCAGATATGCAGTGGCAGATCGGGCATAGAAGGCGCACCCCTTCCCAAAAAAAATATTAAACTATTTTTGAATATTTAATTGTAACTATCAATTTACAAATTATAATAAATGTATAAAATATTTTTTATAAAGACCATTCTTTTTAACACTTCTGAATCATATCGTCAGTTAAAGTTCTGTTGATTTTAGAAATATAAACATTAGCAATGTAAGTAAAATAATTGGGTATCAAGGGCCATATGCATGGGATTTATTTTTGTTGTATAGTAGCTGCCGGGAGTAGCAATAACTGTGCAATCTTTTATTGTCAAATTTCTGTTCTGTCTCTGTTCTGAAAGACCAAGGATATTTAATAGAGACAGGTTCCTAATTAAAATTTATCATGTAAAATTAACATTTTTGGAAACAATCTGTTTAAATTATGCCCAGAAAGGGTATCAGAGAGGAAGAAAAAGCATAAAAAATTCCGAAATTTTTCAAGGGAGGCCCCCTACTCTCGCACCCACTCCCACGTTTGACCCACTCCTCACTCAATCCCAAATAAAATCTCTCCTAAAAAAAAAGATAAAATGTAGTCCATAAGATAAGATTTAAAGGGTGACGCAAAATAACAAGAACTATTTTAATTTTATGTAACTAATAATTTAAGTAAGATCTGATTTAATTTTCTTTATGTTAACATGTCAGGTATTCAGGATGATAGAGGTTGTTTTTCTGAACATGCCCAGCGAGCGAATTGTTGAGTAAAATGTAAGGCATAATTAAATTAGAGAATATAAAAATATTCACTGTAACTCAATACTCATTTTCCTTTTATTAACAGTGGTATTTTTTCATCATTACCTACATAAACACAATTTTTTTTACAGAAAGGGTTTCCTAGTGCGAAACAAAGCAAGAATAAATAGAAAAATACATAAAAATTGATAAAAATGATGAAGTTATTAGAAAAATCGGTAATGAAGCACATTATCAACTCCTGAAATGCTCCACATGAATTTTTGCCTGTTATCCATTCTTGAAATCTCTGTCAAACCTGGAGAGTTGTTTGATGAGCTGCCCTGCCCCCTCACTCTAGCATGATATGGGACAACATCATCGTTACAAAATTCAGAAAAGGGGAATTATTTTGAAAAAAATCACTGTCCTCGAAACTTGCAATATTTATAGAAATAAAAAAAAATAATAAAATCGAGGGAATCATGACCAGATTAATACTAAAAACGATTAAAAAAGTACTGGAAAAACTTTGTTCTTGTCAGGGTTCATGATTACTAACCTTACCTTTATCTACTTTATTTAATTATTCAATAGCACATACTTAATATTCATGCTGCAATGTGCGATTGTGACCTGGTTATTGAAAAAAACTGAAAAAGGGTAGACTTTTGTCTTTGTCTCCTTGAAAACCTAGAAAAAGGGTGGTTGTTTTTTCAGTGCAAAATATCCTTGTAAAGGAAAAATCAGTGTTTCGGGGGTCATTTTAAACATGCATAACTGTCATGTGCTACACCTAATATAACAATGTATCCATTTCTTGATAGGAAGGTATCAAAATAAATTTCTGTCAAACGTTTCCTGTAACAGTCGCCATCTTAGACTCGAAATCTACAGAGATGTTGCTTCTACCAGTGATAACCATTTTGCCAAAAATTGTATTCAAAATAATTTCCCAGGTAATTTCTAATCCAAAAGATGTCAGATTTATCAATAAAAAATAACTTTTCTGATCACAAATGTGCATGCAGAGGAGAGAAAGCTTTAGTTTTAAGTAGTTTATTCATCTTAAACACTGTAAGGAATAAGTGACCTCAGTATGGGGGAAAAATAACTAGTTTCTCTATTCACCTTGCAGTAAATAATCATCTATTGAAAATATATATACCGTGGATATATATACCATGGTGAAAATTTATTTGAAAAAGGCACACATGTTATATATTATTTTGATATTTTGTTACTGCCATTTAATAAAAGGAATATCTCATAACGTTTTTAAAATAAATTCTAATAAATGCTTTACTGTAATACTGAATGTATATATACTCATGCTCAATATTTGGAATATTCAGGATTTGTATTATATTATATTATATTGTCTGCATATAATAATCTTTAAAGCATATTTACTAGTTTTTATTTATGTATATTTATGAAAGTCATATAAAATAATATGGAGGACTTATCATGAATTATACTGCCAGTTTAGTTACATACCAATTTTTTTCTCATTTTACTATTAATACATTCTGCTTCAGTTGACATTATTAGTAGCCATTTTCTTCATGATAACATTCTTTACTATATTTATTTTGTTTGCTAATCATATAAAGCTTATCTTGATTATACAAATGAATGAGCTTTACAAAACTGAGGTTGCCAAGCAACTACCAAACCTAAACATATATAATACTATATTACAACACATTATTTTCTGTAGGATTGGGTTAGTTACTGATAATTCAAAGCTATCTTATGAAGCATTTTTGAAAGCATTTCAAGAAGGTAGAACAGATAATTATAAACCTAGACCTGCTGATGTTAAACTAGAAGCTTATGAGTATTTATCACAGGAAAAAGCTGAAAAGAAACTGCATGAGAAGATCAGCACTCAGATTGAACCACTGGCCCAGGTAACTGTGATGAATTATACTTGAATTCATGATTAGATTTGTACATGATTAGGAACATCCATAACTACTTGACATTTTTGTTGCCATTTTATTGTTTGTGAACATCTGGATCAGAAGTCAAATCAGCAGTGATGTTTTTATTGAAATTGTAATAATCAACTTATTCGGCATAGTCACTGTTGCTTCTGCTTTGACATACTAATATAAATGCATGTATGTGAGATTTATTAAACTATGTTTTATTGTTTTAGCTATTTGCTGCATTTGATCGTGAGAATACTGGAAATATAACTGTATCAGAACTTCGGCGGACATTAGATAGCTTTTGCTTCATAATGACAGATACCCAATTCAAGCATGTTATGAGTCGTTTAGGCTTGCAGGGAGGAAGTGTGGTGAATTATTCAACATTCCTTGATTATTACAACAGAGGAGACCAGGTATGAGATAATTTTATTGTTATGGACATATTTATGCAGCATCGTCATTTTCATCGTCTGTGACACTCTTTCTCTAGCAATAACAGCTTCCGATTTTATCCTATAAGCTTTATATTCAGTACAGGGTAAATAAAGGTCGAATTGCGGCCGGTGGCCATAGTTTTGGCCTTGATTACTTCCAATATGGCCGACAGGCAACCAGGTTTGTTTCCGAAAGGGCACATTACTTTGCATGAGTTGCAAGAAAGACTAAATGTTGACTGATGGATTCACAAAGGACATAGTCTGGTGGGCATAACAGGCTATTTAGACTGACCTTGAAAAGTGGTTCAAATGGCGATTTTAATCTTCGACATTTTTTGTCGTGCGTAACACATTCTTTGTCTCGCAATAGCTGCTTGAGTTTTTATCCGATCAGCTTCGTATTCGATACAGGAAATATGTAGGTCTTCTAAATTTTGACCGAATCCCTTCCAAGATGGCAGATTGGCAGCCATGTTTGTTCCCAAGAAGGCATGTTACATTGTGCTGCATAAAATAAAGAAAAAGCATTGACTAGCTAGATGATTCAAAGGTGGATTCAAAAAGGCCATAGGCTGGTGGGCATAATAGGCTAGGTGTTATTTTAAAATGACCTTGAGAAGTAGGTCAAAGCCGATCGGAATCTTCAACATTTTTTGTTCCTAACACTTTCTGCCTTGCAATAACTGCTTCAGCTTTTATCTGATCAGCTTCATATTTGATAATGGGTAAGTACAGGTCAAAGTGCAGGTGAAACAGAAACAGAATTTGGACACAGATAACGTGCAATACTCGACTGACGACCATGTTTGTTTTCTCGAAATTGTACTTTGCAGTAACAACTTCAGTTTTTATCTGATCAGCTTCATATTTGATACAGTATAAGTATAAGTCAAAGTACAAGTCAGATATAATATTAAGTGGGATTACTTTCAATATGGCTGACTGGTGGCCATGTTTGTTACCAAGAGGGCACATCACATTGCATCGCATACCAGAAAGACAAAGCGTTAACTAGACAATTTGAAGGTGGATTCAAGATGGCCATAGGTTGGTCGATGTAATAGGCTTTGTGACATTTTAAATTGACCTGGAGGAGTGGGTCAAATGCCGATCCAAATCTTGAACATTTTTGCACATAACACTTTCCTACTCTTGCAATAACTGTTTTTACATGGTTAGCTTTATATTCGGTATAGGGCAAATACAGGTCAAAAGTGCAGGTCGGTTATAGTTTGACCTTGTTTACTTCAAATATGGCATATTGATAGCCATGTTTGTTCCCGAGAGGGCATGTCACCTTGTGTCAGTTGTGAGAAAGATGACACATTGAATGGACAATTCAATGCTGGATTCATGAAGGTCATAGGTTTGCTAGGCATAATAGGCTTGGTGACCTTGAAAAGTGGGTCAAACACCAAATGAATCTGAATATTTGACAGTTTTTATTGTGTGTAATACTTTCTTTATCTCACAGAAAGTCCTTCAGTTTTTATATGATCACCTTCATATTTGATACAGGGTAAGTACAGGTCGGGCATAATTTTGACCTGGATTACTTCCAACATGGCCAACTGACAGCCATGTTTGTTCTCGAAATTGTAAATTACATCTTACGAAATTTGTACATAGGTGTAAATTGAGAATGAAAACTTTGTGACTTTGGTCAATATTCTCTCTAAATACTAAAAATATGGTGCTTTAACAATACTGTCACTGGAGTAAACTTGACATGGATGGCAGTCAGCCATATTGATTCTAAATGATCCAAAATTAATAACAAAATTTTTGAATTTCAAATGGATATCAAATTCCCTTCTTGAGAAATACTACTATCGGGGAATTACATGCACTTGAGATGGATAGCAGTCAGTCATATTAGGCTTCATTGTCACTGTGTGTAAATGGGTGTAACATTTCCTTCCGGAGATATCCCACTAATAGTGAATTTGATGCGACGAACATTGCAGTTACAGGATAAAATCATAATACCTCCAGCCTACTGCTGGGGGTACAATTAGACTTTATTTTAACTAACATGTTTCTTTTGTGTAATACTGTTCTTACTGTAAATAAAGTATAATGGAATAATGATTCCTTTTTTTTAGTGTTTAACAAATAATTTGTACAAGTGGACACTTGCTATTTTGCTGCCTAATTCCAAAGCAGTATTATCTATGTTATAATATTAGCCAGAGCACCCGTCTTTGACGGTTAATATATGTGCAAGTGATGGATAAAAGTAACAAGAGGTCTGCTGGTGCAGGACAGATGCCCATCATATGATGTAGTTTCTTTAGTTGTAAAGCCATCTATGTCACCTGGCCTAATACACCTACCAAC
>JAOXYB010039462.1:0-13244 GCA_028565635.1 Phoronis ovalis | reverse complement strand
TTAAGAATTGTAATGCAAGAAGATCTCAGTAGTGTTGCTCTACACAGCAAGTACACCTCAAGTACACAGCAATACACTGAATACATATCACCATTCTGCCACAACTCTTGAAATGCATAGCTTGCTGTGTAATTGTTCGATATTATTTACTTTCTACAAGAAAATCCGTAAGATTCCGTCATGGACCCGTATGGTGAATACAAGATCTGTTATGTGGTACCAATATTTCTTAAATGTGGATCTTCAAGATTTCTTAGAACATTAGCTATTGATGTCCAATGGTTTAAAGTTTACAACAAAGCTTTTGATATCAATTTGAACTTAATTCAGCATAACGCCTTTATCGGCGCTGGATAATTTGGATGGAGCGCGATTGATTGTCTTCCGTCTCAACCACACTTTCATATATAGGAACAGCTCATCTTTATAGTAATAATAATAATGTATATATTTTCCAACAGCATCGAAGGCAATGCAACAAGTACCTCGAATGATTTCTTACTGATAAGTTTTGGTGCATTTTGTTACTTACCCCAAGACTATAATGCATATCACTTTCTAGATCGTATTTAACCATGTCGTTGGTGGTGGATTGACCAAAATTTCCCTCGTAGCCAGGTAAGATGTTTCCATACAGGATTTCAACAAAGTTATCACGATCACTACGAGACTGCTCGTGGTAAAAACCAATGGCGTGTCCAAATTCATGAGTAATGATACCTCTCTGAAATAAAAAATAAATGTTGATGAAATGCAATGCACTAAAGTCTGTTTTATGTTTCCAGTGTTGACAGCATTGTTGACGCTGAAATCTGACTCTTGAAATGTCCTTTATGGTGTCTGGGTATATAACATCATTTTGAATCTAAGCGTGAACAGATTCCGTGCGACTAGGAGCCTGAGATAATGGAACATAAAACGGATTAAAGAAACTTTACAAGTCTACAACCGGCCGGGATAGTTATTCATCCGGAGACTGCAATTTTTTAGTCTAAAAGTATGATTTTAATATACCTGGAGAAAAACACGAGGTGATATTATATGTAGCACATCTCAAAATAACAGAAGCAGACGCAAGGGCTTGTTCAAAATATAACTTTAACTCAAGGAAACATTCACTTCTGAAAAATTCGTATGGCTGCTCGTTTCGCAGCTTTCTAAACAGCTGTCATGATATTTTAAAATTTCAGATGGGAAAATAATTCCCAAAGTAGCAGTGAGAAAAGTCAGAAAAGGTCTATCTGTGGTGCATTTCTTCAAACGACCTTAATTAGCACCTGCATTTGTTTGAAAGCTATCGTGAGTCCTAACTAAATGTTATTGTAAGAAACGTAATGTTAACAAAATGGTTAGGAAACGGTAGATTTGTGATTGTCATAAAGGTGTCGAGCAACACCGCTGTTATATTTGAATATAATGCAGCTATGGAGAAACTATCAGTTAAAAACGCTAGATAACTTTTAGAGAATTTCGAGAAAAATATTCCTCCAAGATGTATATTCCAAAGTGCATGAAGACGAAAGTCATTAATATAATCTTCTGTGTGACTTCGATATTCTGCATACATTTAGCTTGCAGTATTTCGCAAAAAAAGATAAAATTAGAATGTAACCAAAAATTTTGTCACCATACGTGTAAATAATATTTTAGCTGGCAGTCAGCCTGAGCACATTTGATCAGAAAGCTGTCTTATTTTTTTGCACTGCAACAGATAATATTTCTTAGCCACGTGTGACTCTACTTACCACCAAACAAGTACTGCCGTCATTGTCTTCTAGGAGATCTATATGTTGTGATCCCCCTGTCTTCCCAACATAAGAACGACATCTAAGAAATACATAAACATTATTATCAAATAAAAACATAACATGTGTTTTCCACAAAATATTACATACCGGTACTGGTACATATTCTACGGTGTTTGTAAAATATATAATTACTATTTATACATGGTTTGTTCATTAAATTTAAGACGAGAGGCCCTGTTGATTACTGTTGAGAGCTGAATACTTACCCAGAGCCATCCCCAACGCTAATATAATCAGTCTCGGTTGTTCTGTAAGGAAACCTCAAACACGTCATATTTTCCCAGTGATAAAGAGCATCCCATATTTTGTCTTCTGAAGCCGGGTTCATGTAGGGACGACTGACGTCGAACTCCCATGGTACTATACCATTGGGCCATAAGTCATTGAAGCGAACCTTGCGCTTGCCTCTGTAGCCAACATCACCAGGGAACTTAAAAGGTAAATACATTAACGTAAATATGTACAAAGTTATCAACATTAAATTCAGAGCGTACAATTCAAAGACGGTGACATCTCAAGTTTTGTTTACATTTAAATTTATATTATTAATAGTTGGTAAGTTTTACTATATTTCAGAATATGAACTTTTGTTATTAGTAATAGATGTACACCCTAGTATTTAATATACCCTTGATAAAGGTAATGTTTTCCACGATGCACAAGCTGGTTTTGAATTTGACAACAGTTTGTTTTTCCATTATAAAATTATTCCGCCGTAAGCATTACTTCTACTTGTAGGTTGCGTACAGATGCACCGGTTTTGAAAATGCTAGCATAACATATATTAAGTGGGTTTTTGTACAAAATGTTCATCAGTAACTCTGCGGTAGAGGCAGCTGCCAATATAAAGGTACATATACATGTGTCGCCATTCACTCAGGCTGTTTTTTGACCCTCTAAGATATTTCGATTCAGGGTGGGTATTTTATGCTGAGTAGGTATTTCAGGATGCTTACACTTTTTTGTGGTATTTTAACGTTTTGAGCTATTTCAGAGTCGATTTTTGTCACCTATAATAGTTCAGGGTGGGTATTTTTGCAATTCGGGGGGCCGTTTAGTTCAGGATCAGGATTTGGACCCTTGGGTAGCACACCTCTACCAAAATGTAAAAGCAGTGCTTCCCTTTGGATTTTATATTAAAATTTTAGTGCGTCTTATCTTTATGATTTCCTTTGGCCTTGCATATTGTCCTATCTAATACTAAAACACTTACAGCTGTTCTAAAGATTCATTCATTTCGCACAAACTCACCCGTTCGCCAGGATTTTCGCTTTCCAAGCCGGCTCGCACCCTAGCTTCGTGATGCATCAGTATGTCACCGCCACCATTCAATTGACCATTGTCATTTGGTGTCACTGATTCATCCTGTGGTCCAAAGTCGAACGCTCTTCCGGACTGAAAAATAGGAACAACGTATACGTAATTGATAATTCACATTATTGTTATAGTAGCTAAATATTGTTATAGTAGCCAAATATTAGCCCGTATGTATTGAACATGACTGAAAATTAAACTAAAAGTGGTATCTAACTCTAAAGTGAAAACTTGATATCTAATTTTTTTTTCAATTAAGCGTAAAAGGTGGCATTACGAAATACTATTTGGGACGTATAGAAATAAATGAAAAGTCTAGTAAAACAATTTAGATTATTTGCAATAGATACATGCAAATGCTGATATTAAAGTGGTTAAATACTATGAAAAAAATACTAAGATTTAAAAAATCTTTAATATAGCAAAAAATCTAGCTTACTCCATGTTTCTGTCCATTTCTAATTTGCGCCATTCCCCTGAATTTCTTAGATTCCTTAGTTTCATCGTCGATCTAAAATAATAAAAAACACAATACAAATTTTATCTGAAATTTTTCATGTCATGTTGCAATTAAACAGATATGATATAATATATGATAATAAAATGCATCTATATAATAATTTCCCTCGGTATATCTGATATTCCTATATTATACAATGCAGCAATTGATTAAATTATATGCTACAGTCGTATATATATATAACCTACCTATGGAATCCTCGCTTTTGAGCAAGTTACGAATTCACAGCTGGTAAATTTGCTGCAAGTCGCAAACGGTCACGGACTAACAGTTCAAAAGTACACGAGCCTCTCAGGATCACGCTTTATAAAAGTATAACTAAGATCTCTCCCAGTAATCAGACATGAATTACGTCATAACATTATGCAAGCTGATTTGGACTATTCCATGTGGAACGATTTCGAATATAATACAGTCTTATGAAACAAGAGACTTCTTAATTTTCCTTTTCCATTAATACGTTAGAAATAGCATACCGGACACGCATTAAAAAAAAAATTATGCCAAATATTTTTATGTGCGTAAAAACGAATTTATAAATATACAGATGTAGCTCTATCAGTGGGATCTTTCGCAAAGAGTCGTGCGCAGACTTTTAAATGGTTCAAGACAGCGACAACACGAATAGCCCCGGGAATAACCAATATGAGATCCTGCTTTAATAACCGCTAGCGTATTTGTGGTGTTCTATATGTTTATGTAACTATATTGGTAATTGTCACAAAATTGTGAAGAGTTTTGACAGAAATATAAAATTTTCCTTGATAGCACTTTTTTTGTAGAAATACAGGCATTCAATCATTGCATCATTTCGGTACGTTTACTTATCAACATGCGTGTATTGTAGCATTTGATGATAATTTACCCGGGTAATGTACATTTTATGACATATTAATTTGAAGTAAGATTTTACTAACCAGGTAACAAGGTACACATAATATACTCTTTTAACACATTTACTTTTGTGTCATCGCCTCAGTTACACTAGTACTTACCATAAAATGATACATTATACGTAAAAAACGGATTAAACGCAAATCGCAAATTCTCTCAATATCGCCTGGTGGACAAGACTTGAAGCCGAGTGTACTAAACTATGTAGAAAAGAGCTCTACTTACCCAGTTTAAATGTGCTCTCCATTGCGCCGCTGTGCTCCCTCTATTTGCGTGGGCATTGTTACTGTTTCCTCCGGCATTTCCATTTTCTTTCCTGTTTCCACCAGCTGCTCGTTTTTCCAGAGATTTTGCTTCAACTCTTGTATAAACTAAAAACATGGCTCCGACCAGTAGTAACCATGAAATGTTCGCCATGATAGTTTTCTTTTGTGCTACTACAAAATGTGATGATTGAAATTACACTCATGAATTGTGTAAGTAATCTACCGGGGGGGGGGGGGCAGTCAATATGAAAGTGGGTACGGATGTTTCAACAAAATTTCGCGTGAAAGGTTATGTTTTTCGAACCGCCGGTGCGTAACGCGCGATACGCGCTTAGGGTCTGTTTTTTGGCTAAAATGGCGAAAAAGGGTGGTTTTTGGAGGTGTGACACTTCTTTAGGATTGTTTTTTCCCAAAAGTCACTTCCTTATTAGGGGTGTATTTTTTAAAAAACTCACTTCCTTAGGGGTGTTTTTTTGTTGCAGAATTTCACTTCGTTAGGGGCTTTTTTGAAAAGCCATATTGGAACATGGGTACCCACTTTCATATTGACTGCCCCCCGGGACACGGTTACACATATACCGATGGTGTTGCGCGCCTAAACGTAATATCGGGGAGAAAAATCGGTCCTTTCGTTTAGTAGTATAGATATATAATATAATATGCACGTGATAAATTATTAGATAAATTATAAATGCCCACCCCATATTTTGAATAGATACTAATGAAGGTGATAAATGTGCCATAAACGAGAATTTAGCAGTGTCTAATACCTGATGCAAAAATGAAAGTTCCATAGAAAAAATTCGCTTACCTTTGCAAGTTTAAAATACAAAAGTGTGGTGCGTAAAATGCTCGGTAACTTTCTGTCAAGAGTTCCTATTTCTTATGGGACCTAGCTGGCGTTACGGGAGTTAGGTCTTTTATACTGCAATTTATAGCGGACAATTTACTCCGACTGGAGTGCACCAAATTAAATCGCCTTAAGCTAACGATCAGTTATTTTGTAAGACTCATTTCACCGATGCTATTTAGTTTAGTATTGCATGTTTTATGCAATTAATTCAACATGACGGACACTTTCCTTCATACATTATGCCAAATATCCTAATCCTATCCTAATATGAACATTTATTTTATAGTCTTCTATACAAAGTACATTTTACCCTGTTATGGTGGCTGACGTTAAGATTTTTTAGTTATCTAAGGTTATAACCTTTTCATCCCTAATATATAACGTTTTGCTATTTTTATTACATGACAAGATGGCTGCGATATATTGTGTTCTTATCACAATTCATTACATACAAATGATTCACATTTAAACAAGCTGCAACCTACTAGCTGCATGCAACTAACATTTAGTTAATTCATATACTCAGGTATTACTATTTAAAGAAATTACAAGTGGGAAATATTTCAACAGAAAACGATAATTTGATAATATATCCATTACTTCAGAATATTAATATCATTATCGGTAACCCCTTCTGGATTATTATTTATACATCAGTTGACTCTATTTTGTCTATCAATTGATAAAAAACACGTTGATTTAATTTTTTCCTACTTTATCAGCAGTTAAAGCCATCTTCATACTCCCCGTATATTATTGACAAAGTTATTATTTGGTATTTAGCAAATTTTCTTTTCCTTCTTAACAATGACATGGTAACCCCGGGATGATAACAGAGTCCATACTATTGGTACTAATGTTTTGCCCGGAGATAAGCGCATGTGGTTGATACAGAACCCGGAATATGTGAAACATTTATTCTAATGCAATCTTGAGATAAACACACGATTAGTGTCCGACCAAGAAACTACACGAAATTACTCAAACGGATAATCGCAAGGAATTTCACACTCCTTGACATGTATCGGACAATATTAGTATGATTCACGTTTATTGTTCATTTGTTATAATTCCGGCAAAAAATACAATGGGAAGTAACCGGTGTCTTAAAATAAGGCCCATAGGACGTGTTACTGTGATGTGTACTCAAGTAAGAAACTCATTGGCAATCTACTAGCTGTCTTTATTAATACAATGACTCTTGCCATTCATATCAAAAACACGTACAATGGTTGGAGACATGATATGGCGTGCTTAATTTCAAACGTGTGATGTATCATGATATCCCTGGGAGTATATTAGGAGCGTGTATATATTAAACCCCTGTGCTCTTTATCTTCAGTTGCTTCCCGAGCGGACCCAAGTGCCAATTGTTAATTGAAGTAATTCTAATGTGTCCATTTTAGTGATTGACCGGAAACTCCTTAATTTCCCTACTAGGTATAGATTAAAATAGCTTCTAAAATGCCCACCAGGTGGTTTGCTGTTGCTCTTATAATGGCAATTGATAAGAAATAATTATGTGTGACTAAAATACATCAAAAAAATATTCGGAAGGTCAGGCAGGTTTTGGACTATGAAAACCACATTATTATTATTAAAGATCAGTTGTACCCTTATGTTAAATTATTAAATTAATTGAATACACCTTTTATTACTAATTATTTCAAATACATGTCATCAACTAACCATTGCATACATACATTTTTCAGTACTCCAAATCCTACTTGCTGCATGATATTGGTGATTAAGAACTCGAAAAGGGTAAGCTGTCCTCTCGTCACGAGATCCTGCAGGTAAGGTACTGCTGAGTTATATTAAAAAAAGACGAATGGAGTCCAATCCATTCCGATCCCGTTCCAATGATTTAAGAATTTAGTAGCCGTAAAGTTTCAAGTTTATTACTACCTGGTAAATTGTTTTCCCCACCGAAGCTGCTAAAAGCGTTTTTTTTTTTTCAATATCATGTAATTTTGGCCAAAATATCAGAGAACACTGAATTAAAATTGATTTTTTGCAGACGAAATTAAGGGATGAGGAATCTAAAATCTTTATAATGCTCCTCATGGTGCTAACTCCATAATAATTAACACTCCATAATAATTTACTACAAATTGAGGGAATCAATAAATAATATAGGAGCATTTATGACACGTAATTAAGCTATACATTACTGCCAGCTTTCCTAATGAAATTTCAGAATTTTGAACACTGTCACTGTCGAGTTCATTAAATCCAGGGATGAAATATAAAGGCAAGTGAGTAGGATGAACTGCTAATAGTGTCCATATACCTTGATAAATAAAACAATTTGTAACAGCTTAAAAATTAGACAAAATATTACAAGTTTTTTAAATAATTTTAAATCGATTTGGTGGTAGGCCTACTTTCATAACCTGTAATAACCGTAATAATGTTTCGAACGACAAATGTATTACTTACTTACGGCATTTAACGACATACGGCTACCACTTGACGACATCAACTTGAACAATGGCGGGGATTCCTGACAAAACTTGGCAACCTCCAAATGTTTCCCTGGAGACTACGTGAGTACATTTGCTAGATTTCCTTTTATTAACCTTTATCGATCTTAATACCAGTGACTCATTACCATAATATTGGTATTCGCACGCAAACCTTTCTAAGAGTTTGTGTCCGTTCGTTATTAGAAGTTTGTATGACTGTGACACAGGCACAGGGTTCATGTACTGATGTAGTCATGCACGCATGATTCTTAGTATGGACAGCCTACAGCTTGTCTGTAGGAGTCATGACCGCCTCCTATCTCAAATGGTTCGAAAACATTCGAAGACTGATTCATAGAAACCTGTTAATATTGGTCCTAACACTTTCCTATTCAAAAACTATTGTCTTTCAAAATAACAAAAACTCACCCGCACGATGGTATTTTTCATACAGCAATACTATGATGGTTTTAGTTTGTTATTATCAAGCTAAGAAAGTACAAATCTACACGGTTAAAAATTAGTGAACATCCTGTAGATGTCCTGGGAGGAGCCATAACGGTCGCTAAGCATTTATTGAGTTAAAATTCGTTAAAATCAGCAAATGTTGTGCCACAAGAAATATGTATGTATATATTTTTTACTGGATAATAACAAATTAACACCATCTGAGCATTGGTGTATGAGAATTTTTATTGTTTTTTGTGAATTTCGAAAGATGACAGTTTTTGAATAGGAATGTGTTAGGATCAATACGTCAAATATTGGGACTATTTTTAGGACTAATGTGCAATAAGACAACAAAGCAGCTCACATATATGATATTTCACTCTGTATGACCCCACTTTGAGTATACTAGCACCGTCTGGATCCTTATACTGAACATAACAGTATTTAACAACATTGACATGATGCAGCGTAGAGCCCCCTGTTATGTTCAGTCAGATTATAATAGACATAGTAATGTACGTCACCTCAGTGCTCCACGAACTGAAATGGCAGTCCTTGCAAAAACGCAGAACCAACGTCAGACTATCGATGATGTATAAAATTCTCAACTCTGAAATTGCAATCCCGCTAGTATATACTGAATACATTGTTCCATCCAGCAGCTCTACAAGACGAAACAGTAGAAGGTTTCAACAGTTTCAGTATCCTACAGTGCTCTATAAACATAGCTTCTTCCCTAGAACAATCATCACCATCAAGATTCGACAACTGATCAGCATAAAATCCAAAATGCACTTTTGAAGCTTCATTCATCCATTGCATGGATATTATGCTAGGCTAGTCAAACTTTGGCCCATTTTAGATAGGTGGTCATGACTCCCACGGACAAGCTGTAGGCTGTCCATAGTAGGAGTCATGCATGCAGGACTACAGGGGTTGGACACTTGCATTTCAGCTTGTAGTAGATGAGGAAGATCCAACTGTGGATTTGTCTTTGACCCTACTTAGTCCTGGTTCATGACGTTCTGCACTAGCTCTTGACACTCTGACGTGTGAGCTGTGCGAACAGTCATGGAAGCTTATATAGCTGATTACAGCTAGAGTACCCAAACTGAAATCTGTATAATTTCTACCAAATGAGTTCATATATCACCGTCCAGATACTCTCTGATTATCCTACTTTAACTCTCACTACTCCTACCACCATTTGCAGCTCCCGCGCTGGGACACACGCACACAAAATGCAAACATACTTCTTTTTACGAACTTGTCTGTTGTCTTCACTTCAGAGTAACATTTGCGTATGCTTAAAATAACGCCATCTGTCGGACAAGTAAAGTCAACATAATGAGACATAGAAGTCGACAACCTGAAATACATTTTTATATCTCATATGGAGACGCATGTAAAAGAAACTTATATTTTATGGAATACTCTATCCTCGTTATGTTAACTTCACTTGTCCAATAGATGATGTTATTTTATGCATGCAAAAATGCTACTCTGAAGTGAAGACAATGCAAGAGTTCTTGAAAAGAAGTGTGTAGAAATATAGAAATATCAAATATCAGTTGACCATGACCGTTTTGTACCCCGTAAAACAAGTTTGGCCTATTTTGAGATGGAAAAAATTGGCCACCCTACGGCAGATATAATGGTAGGTCGTGACATGTAACCTGGACTATTGCTATACAAGACTGAGTATAACATACCACCAGGAACCCACTGTAACTTATTACAACAGTAAGTATCATCTCTCTAGTTATAAATGGTGACATCATAAAGGCTAGGACATCTAAACTCTATTTCAGTATGGGAACAATTGTGATTGAGTTGTACTGGAAGCATGCACCAAACACGTGTAGAAATTTTGCTGAGTTGGCCAGGCGAGGATATTACAATGGAGTCAGATTTCACAGAGTTATTAAAGATTTCATGATACAAGGTGGCGATCCTACTGGCACAGGCATGTAGCAATACAAATAAAATATTACTTTTAATTTTCATGAAGATGATTGTGCATTACCTTCTAAATATCTTTGTTTGCTGGTTGTGGAAGAATTTCATTTCTGATGCTCAAATTTTGTGAGTTAATACTATGTAAATAGATTAGGATCACCACATGCTTTTTTTAAACTTACTACAATTGTAACTTTGTGTGATTGTGCACAGAAATATAATTTGACATATCTTTCGCTTTTTCATAAAAAATAAATTCTAAATATTCAGGTCGTGGTGGAGCTTCTATATATGGTCGTGAATTTGATGATGAAATACACACAGAGCTAAAACATACTGGTAAGAGCATTACAAATAACAAATGAAGCAACTGCTAAAATAGAAATTTTATATTAAAATAAAACTCGTCAAGTCTTTCACCCAATTAATTGTCCAGCAATATCCATTGAAATTTCTACAATTTTGACATGAATTACAACTCAAATTTCTCCACAAGGTTAATTTGTTATTTATAGGGTTTCCTAGTTTCTTGAACATTACATATAAAGCGATGCCATACCCCATACTCATTCACCATTAATGTCTGTATTTATGTTACAGGTGCGGGAATCCTATCAATGGCAAACAGTGGACCAAATTCAAATGGCAGTCAGTTCTTTATTACACTGGCACCAACACAATGGTTAGATGGAAAACATGCCATATTTGGACGCATAGCAATTGGAATGCAGACAGTAAAACGTATGGGACAAATTGAAACAGATAATGGTGACAGACCTGTGGATGATATTAAGATTATTCGAGGTTTTATAACACCTAAGTGATGACAGGCCCAGATCATGACATTCATAGTAATGCTTGAAAGTGAAAAACATCTCACATTGCTGACTGGCAACAGGCCATTTTGTTTACAACAAACATATGGCTATATTTCATTGGTTCCAATACCAAACATTTGAAAGAGAGGATTTGATGTGTGTGGCTATATTAAGTTTAACAGAGCTGTCTTTTGATTTAATGGTTGTTCAGTCTAGTAAACATATAATTATACTGGGGTAGAGGGTGCTAGTATAAAAATTAAATTACAGGTAGAAAAATATTTTAATAGTGGGAACAACAGAGGGAGGATGTGAAAATAGTTTAAATTATTAGTTGAGGGTGAAAATTTGGGACTTGCCTGGTAATTTTTAATAGAACAACGCTAACACACACAAATGAGCCTTGGCAATTTGTACATTTCTAAGTATCTGTTGTAACACATACTAGTGAAATAGAAAAACCTGTCGATATTAAGTTTGTAATGCAAACAATTTTAGGAAGGGAGTCCTGTTATGTTGTTATTTTAAAATTTCTTCAATGTGTCACCATTGCCACTTACTGGATTGGATGCCATTTTGACTATTTTAATGCAAACAAGATATGTAAGGTTCAGTCATATTTTTAAAATATTGATAGTTTGATTTAATCAACTTGAATTGTTTATAAATCAGTGCAGGATTCACTGTTGTAATGAACTCGATACTTCAGGATAAAAAATTCTTTCATTGTTCTCAGTGATTTCTCTGCACTGGGTTTTGTAAAATTTTAACACTGTTCATGAAATAGTACAAAACCTGCTAATTTTTTTTCAAAATTGATCGAGAATTTTATATTAGTGGTCTATGTTATGTCCATAATCACCGCGCCTTCGACTATTTTATCCTGGGTATAAGTCTTTCAAAGACTGAAATATGAGAAAAGGGCACTTTCGAAAATTGAAATTCCGAGTTTTACGTTCTGTAATAAGTGGTTGTTCAAAAACAGACCCTAGGTAAACCTAAAATGTGAAATAATACCTAAGTGATGTAGATTTGCCTACCAAACTCGTAAAAAGTCTCGTTTTTGGTTAAGAGTACATAGTACAACATTTTTTATTGGTTTAAACGGAGATGTAAACTAGAGGGTGCGCCTATCACTGCATTCTAATCGGTCGAACGTTGCTTCACAAGAACAGATTTTGTAACCATTGACTTTTACGCAGGATTACGGTTTATTTATTTTTTAATTACTTTAGTACGTACACCAGTCTGCATTACGGTTCATCGTTAAATTTGAAATTATTAAGCCAATTTAACACTAGCATTTAATTAAAAGTAAAAATTACAGCAAATATGCAATGTTCATGATTTATCCAAAAACGGATGTTTTATTATATTACAGCATAAGTACACGATTAGATTTACCAACCACCTACATAATGACATCCATCGTCCGCCCTCTACCAGTTCTTTTTCCCCAGTTTCGTCCCTTCATGTTAATAAAAAACCCTATTGTATTCAGATGCTAAATTGGCCAAAATTCAAATTTTGATGTTTAAAAAAAAGTGTAATTATAATCTCACAGTTGTTTTTGCTTCTACCAGAAAGAACACTATATTGGCATTAGAAAATGAAGTAAAATGACATACAGAAAACGGGAAAAAATAATGCGCTTTCTGCTGAATATGGGTTATTTTCTTTAACCATACCATGATTTTTTCCTCATTTGTATACAAAAGTATTTCGAAAGTTAAGTAAAGCTGTAGTATTAGAAGAATGTATACACGAAATATGCATACAGGAATGTCACATTTGAAACTTAACCAACTGGCTCTTTCTGAATGTTCTGCAATCCATTTATTTCCGTACCAATCATTTTCTGCGCGTGCAACATCTTCCAAATTGCCATACCGCT
>JAOXYB010039451.1:0-13246 GCA_028565635.1 Phoronis ovalis | reverse complement strand
CCCCCAAAATTAAAAAAAATTATTATTTTATTTTTGTACGAATTTGAGAAGAATTACCGTATATAGATCAAGTGAACATTTTTTCTTTGATTGCCTGTTCTAAAACAAACATTTGCAAACCTGTTATTTGCACAGATTTGGTTTCTTTTATATTATTTTGCTAAAAAATATGTATTTTTAGAAGTTTAAACTTTAATGCTTCACTTCAATATTTACTTTACATATTTATATTGCTCGCACATTATTTTATATTTTTTTCTAATTCATTTTAAATGTCAAAGTAAATTGCGAATTTTATCTATAGTTATAAACTGTATTGAATAAATCTTTCACATAAAATACGATAAAATGCTAATCTTGCCTTAACGTGTACGTTCTATCTCAAATTTATTGACATTTTATCAAATATAAGTCCAATGAATATATTAAAGTCTGATCCTTCTGAAAAGCAAATACTGTCAAATGCTTCTAGACTCTTCAGTAAATAGTATTATTTGAAAGGTGAGCTTCTAAGTTTGTGTCACGTTCTTCACCTATACAATCAAGAAGATTTTTTAAATATTTACATAGGCTGCCCAAGCAACAACTAAATTCGTCACACATGACATAAGAAGAACTTTATTACAACCAAAAGCTATAATAAGATGTGTCCTGTTGCAGACTAACACTTCAACATGAAACAAGTTGTTCAGATCATAATGATCGGAAAGGGTAGAATTAACAATACAGAACTAGCCCTCATTGTAGTTATGTTCTATCACTGTATTTAAAATCTGGTCATTCCTTCTACTTGAGATACAAATTAATTCAGATTTGTCAGATATGTCTTTACTATGCACATTCAAACAGTGTTTATTTCCTTACCATTTGAATTGACTGAATTATTATTGAGTTCCGGCGATCTGCTTATACGAGGCAATGTGTGCTGACTATGGTATCCATTCTCACTGATAATACCATTGGAGTCTCCATTAGAACTGCTGTAACGCTGATTTGTTCTGAAATAGGAAGCATTTTAGCAAATCACAGTTCAGACATTAATTAATATGTAAATAGCTCTGAAATCACTTTTTTACATACTCTCAACAGATCTTGATAATTATCACAAGTGACTTCTGTTCTGACATCAACTCCATAAAACATGCCATAAAACATAAATTTAGCAACTATTCGAAAAAAATAATGTTGATACAAAACAATTAACAAACAAGTAATAAATAAGAAGATGTTAATTAAAACAGTAATTTGATTGGCAAACATTCCTTTTTAGAGTATATAAATGAATTCACATACCTCCTCTCCCTGAAAGATCTTTGTTGTTGTTTAACTCCATCATTCAGATAATCTCTCGGACTAGTTACAGGGCTTGGTGAAAATTGAAAGTTCTGAATTCCCGGAGACAAATTTACTCCTTCTTCTGCACCAGGAGCTAAAATTACAAATGTTATTGAAAACGCATGAATAAGAAGTCACTTGAAATAACACAATCAAAGTTATGAATGAAAAAACAGTCATCTAAAATAATAAAGCAGATCATGCAGCATTTTCTAATGACAAACTCTCACTATAGAAGGAAACATAGTTGTCTTGCAAGAATAAACGGAAACTGCTACATTCAAGAAACTATCACAAATTTGAAAACAAAACAAAAAGTTAAATCTGATTTTGTGAATTAACTAGCATTAATTCTTCCACTAAGAAGGAAGAAACACGAACAAGCAATTAATTGTAGTTTGCAACCAATTTGGCAGTGTACAACAAACTGTACAGTTATTGTACCAAACTTTGTGTTTTCATATATCCATGAAGTTGTAAGATCCCTGGCTTGTGGACTGTAGTTATTGGCTATGGAGTCACTAACATGTCGATGGAATTGTTGCTCCTTGAATGGAGCAGCTTTTGTCCAAGACCCACGTTGAAGTATTTTTGGCTTTTCGCTAAAAGCAGGCTGAAAGAAAAAATAGTGAAAAAGGCTTTTATTAAAATAACTTTTTGCAAGACAGTTTTTGCCTGTCAAATTGCCATAGTTATAATACATGTAATACTATACAGATAATATTGTAGTTCTAAAAATGTACATATTAAATACTAAAATATAACAAAAATACAAAATAATAATTTATTCTTCAAAAAATATAAAATGAGGAGTTATTTAAGAATAAACTACATCATCACTGTTCTATGTATAACTTGTTTTACTATTTCATATCAGAATACTTAATAAACAATAAATAAGACCCAATGCAAAGAAATGTGAGAAACTACAGAGATCAATAAAAACTCATCGAAGCACTATAAGGTGACACTATGTTTGAGGTAAAGAACAATTTTCTTGTTATTTTTATTGATTTTTATGGTCTTTCTACTAGACATTGAAGTAATTATTGTTTTGATTGGTAACAAATCTGTTATTTTAAATTTAACTGCCTCATTACATAAAAGATCTAATTAATACTTTTAGGTGTTTCTGATGATTAATATTAATATATACAAAACTTCATATTAATTAAAACGTGATCACTACAGTACACACAGGAATCCACAACTGTTACACCATAGTTGCATAGATAAGCAAACTTGTTGAACGTGACATTTTATATTGCATTCTCTTGAGACCTTTTTGATGTTACATTCGTATACATAATTAGTAGGAAAAAAATAATTGTTTGGTATTATCACAGTATTAAAATCTAGTTCTCAATAAATTTGAACAGTCTTACACTACAATACACTACTCACTTTAACTTTCCTAAATCTACAACTGTGATGTCACAAAGTAAACTACAAAGTGCGATACATAACAAGATGATGATGTTGCATACTGGTGTTAGCTATAATAAAATTTGTGACAGAAGTTTTTCTTTGTTGTTACATGTGGATGCTAAAAACTTTTTCCTTTTCTGACATGGATCAACAGCACAAAATAAAACACTGTATGGTGATCTGATTATAATAATATTATGAAGTTTGATATTAATAATGTTTGTATTATGATAAAGTACACAGGTTAACACAGCTGAACACAAAGTGACCTCAACATTTTCCTGTAGGTAAAGAAATTATACAATACAGCATCTAATCAGCTGGAAATATCATCTGGATATAAGTAAGAAATACAACACTTGGTACCCTAAGATTGCTTAAAAACTGTTCATATGTGTGTCTCATCACTGCATACAGCTAGAACTGTAACTTTGTTTCATAAAATCATTTTGTATGTCGTGATTTAGAACTTAACATTTTTGCAGTTTTAATTTTTCTGTAATATATCAGGTTTTTCAGATTTAAAGAATAATTCCCATAAAGGCTTAGCAGCAAGTTTGATGAGGTTTTTCTATATGACAATATCTTCGATTTTACATAAGCAATATGAACAAGAAAAGTTCTCAATTTTTAACAGTCAAATCTCATGTTTTCAGTGCTTGGTGTAACTGAATTTTGAGGATTGGAAGTTTGGAAGAAATATGAATTTTCTGAAATTATCTGTGACTGTTTGTAGCTGTGAATTTTGAGATAGTCAAATGTCCCAAGAAATTAGAAAGGGTAGTAGGTGTGTAAATTGAAAATAATAAATATTTATAATATTGTAATACCGAAATGATGTAGACTTATTTATAAAGGTGACACATATCTTACCTGATGAGCACTTAAGGGAGGAAGGTGAGAGATAACCTCTGGACGTAACTGTAATTCAAACTCATTTGGTTTAGCCACTGTGACTCCATTGTAACCATTCATCTAAAAAGGACACACATAGAAATCATTAATTCTTCCTGAATTTAGAAAATAAAGATTCACAGTTACATATTTTGTTACACTGCAGTTTCAAAAGGTCTTTGCTATGGTTTTAAAACTAGTGAAATTTTAATTATTAATTAGTTTATATTGCAAATGTGAATATAAACTATGCATTCCTATGGATGCAGAATCCCACATATATTGACGAGAAACTCACCATCGTATTTTCACAATACTTAGTAATAATAAGTTAGTTGGTGTGCAAATTATAATCATTAATTCATGTTAGACTTGTCATTTAACAGTGTTGTCATGGTATTTGATTCAAAACCAAGGAATTTCATTATATTTTAACCAGTGTTCAGTTTACATACCAGACTACCAGAAAATATTACATAAATTATTTCAAATAGTAAGTGAATCACACCAAGTTGCAATGAAATTCAACTTAGTGGAATCCCAAATGATTTACTAAAAATATCCCCAATGATATCATGTACTTTCTTTTAATTGCTATCATTAACAAATACAGCTTTGGGTAAAAATATAATGTAGTTTTTATTCATGCATTATTTTTAAAATTAAAACCAGATTTTGAATATCCAATCTTTAGAAACATGTTTACTATGGAAAAAGTGAAATCATCAAGATTTTTAATTTATTATAATATTCTAAACAAACAATTTTTTATACACTTATTGAAGGAAATGCAATACAAAAGCAACAGAAATAAATTGATGAATTACAGACATAATTTCCTTGAACTGCCATTAAAGTGAAAAGCAATACTTGTTAAGCATTTTTTTCTTAATTATATACTTCAACAATTGATTAGTTATTATGATCTATAATGATTGCAAAATTAACAAACACCTATAATTTTGTTAACCTACAGGAGGGTAATTGGATAGGGACCCTGGCTAGGAGATTTGTCCTAAGTAAAGAAAAGTTAGCAAACAAGGTAGATTAATACAGTAACACACTAGTACTAAGCAATAAAGAAGAACAATCAAGTGTTTACATTTGTTTATCAAAAGTCAATAAACCAGCAAGGTGCTAAACAAGCTAGTAAACCTGATGTAACAAAGTGGTCACATCATGAAAATACTGTACTGGTTATATGGTCGAGAGGTGAAAGATATAGAGGTTTGATGCTTTCTATAACCAGAGATACCGATTTGAGCAGGCATTTCTTTTATCTGTAATTACACTATCAAGGTTAACAAGTTGGATTAGAATCAGGATCACTATTCCGAATCCCTATCAATATCTGACAGGGATGCTCTGCTGGAGTTGATTCATTTTTCAGGGATCAGGTATAGAAGATGTTCAATTTTTGTATCTCAAGTATAGAGGATATATGGTGTAAATTCACTCAATTTTAGCTGTGGTTTGTTTTTGAGCAATTCTGTGAATGATGCTGTGAGTGAAAAATATTCGAAAAGCAACTTACTTTAATAAATATTTCATCAAACACAGAGGTAACCTATAATTATTAAAATTTCAAACAAGCATACAATGAGTACATGTAGAAAAACCTGTGTTTGTATAGAGGATGTGCAGAAAAAAATTGTTTGATATAAGGGATGTTTCCTAAAAAAATAGTATTTCTGGGTTGGTATAGAGAGCGTTCAGAAAATTTTGCTATAGGGGTCAGTTGGTTTGAGGTCCCAGCCGAGAATACCCATATATATGAAAATAAACTACCCCCTGGGTTCCCAATCTACTCAAAAGAACCTGACAACTATTCCACATCTACTCAAAATTAAAACAAAACTTCCTGATGCTCCGGCGGATATATTTTGAACCAACTTTAATTAATGGTACATATCATTGCTACGGCAGTTTTGTCATCCCCAGTCCCCCAGGGTACTCCCCCGCCCCCTCCCACACGCACACTACTGCATTCAACCTTCAAAAGCTGGTGGTCAAATATTTGATTGGGTAGATTACAAATTATCAATGTCATGCTCATAATACGCTTATCCACACAAATTTAAAAGAAATGAAAAGAGTTTAATGAATAGTTTAATGCTCAATTTCATCACGTTTCACGTAAATTAACAGTTCTTCAAAATTTATAAAGATTGTATCTACTTGGTGTTGTAAGTTCAAATAATTTACAGTAGTATCTGTTGATTTAATAGCACTGCTAATTACACAAGATTTAACTTCAGGGTGTTTGAAGACAGGAGTTATCACCCTAACCACAATTTGGCCACTCTGAGTAAATCGACCTTAGGTATCAGAAACGGGTGCTTACTGCTAGGTCGGTTTATTTGGAGTTTTAATAACTTGGCCCTCTGCAATGAATGATGTTGTGGCACGAAAGTTTCCATTTTTAATCCTTTGTTATATGCCTTTAAAGCTTGTTAAACGTTGATTGTTAGCTCTAAAAACAAAATAAATATAAAATTCCACAAAACCAACTTCCTCTAGCAAGCAAAAATTCCACAAATACCTTATCCCTGCCAAATTTCTCCGGGCTAAAATTCCTGATTTGACAACAGTCACTTTACCGCTAAAACTTTTCAAACTTTACATAAACTTACCTCGACTTTCTGCGACATTCTTACGAATTTCCGATTACAATATCAAAATATATTATCCATGGTAGTTTGAGTTTTTATTTATCTATTTCATTTTGTTACACGATGTTAAAATAAAGAATAAGTTCCTATTTTAATACATATTCAGGCATGCAGCCACTGGTAAATGGGAACCTTACCATTCGTATGTAAATTAGTCACCTGGAAACCATACACAATATGGCGGAAATTAACCTCTGGCAATAGGGGTTTCTAATATTTATTGAAATGACCGAATATTTAGCTTGAACCTGGGACTAATATAAGTTGCGGGACAAGTGGTCACTTTTGTATATTATATCCAAACTTGCTCATACTTGACTTTTTACTGATTTTCAATAAATTTCGCTAACGGAACGTTAAAATAAAAAAGGTGAGAAGTTGTGTTTTTACTTTCTTGGGTTGGCTAATTTTATCATCGGATACATCACAAAAGCAAGTGATGGAAGTATTTTTCTGATGCAGTCTGGGGGTACTTGATTATAATTTTGGTGGGGACCTGCCACCAGACCCAAAAAAAGCCTGATAATGTTTTAACCTAGATAACACTACAAAAACAGACCCATATTTATACCAAACCACAAAATACCATACCCATATTTATACCTGAATTACATAGATTCAATGGTATTGGGGGTGGATTTATGAACGATCGCAGAAACTGATAATAAAATTGCGAACTGCGATCGATATTATTTCGTTTTTTGGACTGGCCACTAGATCTTAACCTAAATTTATACCTGTAAAACATGAAAAAAATATCCATAATTATACCATGAAGGGGAAAATTGCGACCTATATGTTTACCTGAAGGTTAAAAATATGGCCGTTCCGAGTGGCACGTCCCGAGTAGGTAATCCCGGTTGTTGAAGCTTTAAAGTATTTTTAAAAATATCTTTTACGTATTTTTAACAGAATCTGATCATCAGCTATTGTACTGCCACCTAGGGTCGATTGCACAAAATCTACTCTGATATTTTAAACTCTTGATAAAAAATATTCAACAACAGCACAGAGTTTGGCATGAAGAAATGTGTGTCTTTTGGATATATTTAAGAAAAAAAAATGTGTTCATCAATAATTCTACAGCAACAGATTACAAAAAAAGAACTAAAGTTTGTACTAACCGTCTTTAATAAAATGCATAATATTGAACAGATGCTGGATTAGCTGTTTTATAATAAGATACAAATATTCTTGAAATTATGTTCGAGCAACTTGTTATCAAAGCAATAATTTTTTTATATAAATTGGCGAAAATTGGGTGATGCAAGAAAATAAAATCAAAGGACATAATATGTTATATATATATTTATTATACAACACCGCTTGAAAATAATACCATATCCCATATGGTCATGAACAAAAAGGAAGACTGTCCATAACGGTATACTTTATTTGCAATTTTCCTTTCAAAACTACATGAAATTTTACAGTTACAGTCTGGATGTAAAGAAAATAGATCCATCGAATGCTTATGAACATTATTAATTTGACAACATTGGTGTTACATTGTTACATTTAAATGCAGGTGAACTGGTTTTTACATACAGTATATTATTTTGCATATTATATTATATTATATTTGATCACATTTGTTTATTTCCCACCAGCACACGATAGGACTCTTTCTAGTTATAGTTTCAAGTCTCGTCCACCAGGGAGGTATTGTGAGAAATTGTGAGATTTGGGTGTTAGCATAGCATTCATTGCCTTGAAATATATCTTTCATTTACTGATAAGAGTCATTTACATTTTCTTTATTTAATACGGCATTATTAGGAAGAATAATTTACTACTTATTTACTTTGAAGAAGGATAAACAGTATTTTTTCCATAAAATAAATTATTTACCCCATGGGGGCCACTCAACAAATGTGTGTAATCATGCTCGTTAACAAAAACGCGTGAAAATGGTGTTTATTTGAGGACCAGTTGTTTAGAGTATAAAATCAGCAATTTTGACCAAAAAGGATATGGCTTTTAATCCTAAGCTTAGAGTCTGTTTTTGACTTACTTAGTGTTCAATTTTCGAGGTGTTTCTTGTTTTTTTTTCCTTTTCGAAAAATTTCAGTCTTAAATACGGTTGAATACTGAGAGACAATAGAGTACCAGCTTACGGAGCTTAGAGTCTTTTCTGGCTTGTTGGAAAATTTCAGTTTTCAATAGGGTACCAATTTTGGCATAGGTCTTGCTTAGGATTCATTTTTCAAGTTTCTTTAACCACTTGTTTAGAGGATTTTTCTTGAGGCATTAATGAGCATGATTACCAACATTTAATTTGAGTGTCCCACCGGGTACTTTTCATGATGATGCAGCCCACATCCCCCTAGTGGCGCACAGTGAAACTATATTTAGAAACTGACTTATTAGTGTTTTTTTGGCAATACTAGTTATACACTGCAACTACATTATAATACTTTATATATTTTGAATAGGATATATAAGATATAAAATTACTATTGTGTAACAATTCTCTATTAAACTGCTACTTTGGTATATATAGTTTCCTTCTTTCAAAATTAATGCTAAATATACAAATTGTATCTAGACATCTCATATTTTAAGAGTTATTTGAAGACATTATTTTAATACATTTATATAGTCTGCATCATTTTTATTAATGGATATACAGTCATCAGTGTCAGTGATTAAAGTCTTTCTTAGTATTCTGAAAGAAAATGTTTTCATCTTCTACCTTTATTGGACACATGACATTTTTTTCCCTAGCGCTATGTACATGTAACACGGATATGACCCGGGGGACTCACTTGAAAAAAGTCCCATGCTCGTCCGTAGGGTGCAAAATAAGCCCCTAAACGGGAAGTGGAGGATCAAAATACCACCCCTAACTGGGGGATATTGCTGAAAAAGGTACCCCTAAACGGGAAGTTTTCTCTGAAAAATTAACAACCAAAAAAAAAACGGTTCCCAAAAAAATCGACAAACGTCGTCAAAACAAAATAATACACTAAATTTTTAAAAAAATGCAAAATGGTCGCCAAAAGGTAGTGCCGTGCTCGCTGCTCTCACTGAAAAAAGGACCCCTAAACGGGAGGTGTACGTGAATTAAAAACCAACCCCTAAACGGGAAGTTACATTTGCCAAAAACATACCCCTAAATGTGGTTTCCCGCCAAAATCGACCCCTAAACGGGGTTCCCGGGAACCCCGTCGAACGGCGAAAAAGGTACCCTTACCCCCGTTTTTTCGGACAAACATGCGTATCCGACTTTTTTTTAAGTGAGCCCCCCCGGGGGATATGATAAGAAAGTTATAGCCCTAGCTGTAGTTATCACGATCAATAATTGTCCATGTTAAACAACATTCTTCTCTTTCCTGCGATGTTTTCAGCTGTACAACGAAATCCAACGCTTTTTGACGTAGTACCATTGCTTTGTTGGACACTTATAGAATTTCGAGAAATCCTTTTGTCACTCGGGGGATGCATCGTCGCGATTGTCTCGAAAGAATAACAAACATTAACATCCTCATTGGATAACAAAGCTCCAGGAGAAGTAGAAATGGTTTCTAAAATAATTCTTGGAGAAGGGTCGCCATTCGCAGTGCAGTTATAGACATAATTGCCACTTGACGAGTTAACAAAGGGTGAAGAAAAATCAAAACTTGGAGGTGTGCATATGAAATCAGAGTCCGTGGATTCTGAAAGCAGCCGTTTCTTGTGGGGTGATTTGCAACGTAACATGGCGTTCTTGTTTTTATATGTAATTGCTGGCATTGTTTTTAACCAAGAAACTTCACAGTTGCAATGAATAGGGTTGCCAGTTAAGTGTAGCATAATTAAATGCTTTCGGGAAAAGTGCCCACTGTACAATTCCCATTTATTTATAGATTGGTTCAAGTATGATTTCATATCTTCTTGATTCATGCTTTGAATAGCGTTATATCCGAGGTACACGGCTCTGAGATTATTATAACTTGAAATATGGCGGCTAGAAAACTCTGATATATGATTATTTTGGATATTTATGCTCTTTACATTAAGCCAAAGGTTTGTAGGAAATTCTGTCAAATTATTACTGGCCAATTGTACCTGCTTAAGTTTTGGAAGGTGATTTCTTTTTCCGTAATCTGATAAATGATTATTATTTAATACAAGACTATATAAATTCGGAAGATTCATACTTGATGGAAATTCTGTCAGTAAATTATTCTCCAAACGCAAATACTTTAGCTTTGTCATGGCGTTAAAAACACTGCCGTCAATGTTTCTCAAACTGTTATTGTACAATACTAAATTGATCACTGTCTCTAAAGATGTAAACGCGTCTTGTTCAATTTGTTGTATTTTGTTGAACTCTAAACTTAATTCTTCTAGTTGGGCCAACCCATCAAAAGTAAATTTCTTCAAAACTTCAATGTGATTATGGGATAGATCTAGACCGCGCAACTTTCTCAAACCGTGGAACACCGACGGGGCAATGCCAGAAATATTACAGTACTTAAGAAATAATGTTTGCAAGTTTTTAAAACCATAATCAGAAAAAAGATCCCGTGTGTTTAACTTGATCGGATTGCGACTTAGGTAAACTTCATACAAGTTTGTTAGTGGCGTAAAGGTCCCGGGAGGGAAGGATGTTATTTTGTTATGGTTCAGATTGAGAAACGTAAGTCTGGCCAAACCATCAAAGGTGTCGTTGGATACGGTCCGAATATCATTACTCCGTAATTGCAAATGTTCAAGAGACGTTAGGCCCTTGAACAGTAATGATGGTAAAAATTTAAAGTGAACGTTGTTCAAAATAAGATACTTAAGAGACGTTGAATTTACAAACACGTCTTTTAGAAACGGCGTTAATGGATTATTACTTATATCCAAATACCTTAACATTGGAGCGTGAGATAACGCGCCAATTTCAATGTTAGTAATTTGATTATGTTTTAAATGCAATGTATGCAAACGCTGTAAACCAAGGGACAAATTTTCAAGGACTGTTAATTTGTTACTCGTAAGATTTAAATTGGTTAAATATTTGATACCAGTAAACGCCTTTGCAGTGATCTTTGCAATCTTGCATTGTGTGATAGACAGAGTGGACAGTTTTGTACCTCTCAAAAACGCCAAATTATTCTGATCTAACGCACCAGCTATATCACAATTGGTGATATGCAGTCTATCTACAAAGATTCGTGGTAAAAACTTTGGAAAGACGCCGTCACACCAGACCGTTGCTGTTCGCCGAAAGTCACACCTACAACCATCTGGACATTCCTGACATCTAACAACATTTCTTGTGATGAGAAGGAAGCACGCAACTTGTGCTACCAGTTTATACCTAAAACAACACACTACATGACAATACGACATGATAACTTATTATTGGTTCTGTTCATGCTATGATACAAGTATCTTCAAGTCTTCTTTATTCCTGTATACTCAAAATATTATACTATATTATGACAAGGTGACAGAGCAGGGTAATAAAAACCCAGGGGGTACTTCATAAAATTTTAGGTAGGAGTGTGCGACGGCTAAGGCTTAAAAACCTGATGCTCTCAATTAATTTTTTCACGCCAAAAAGCCGTTTGCTTATTTTTTGTTAAAAAACCTTATTGCCAATTTCATGTGTGTTGGAAAACCGGCTTGCTAATAGTGAATAACCCAGTCCACATAGTTTAGCAAAAAAAACAACAGATCAACTTAACTTATTTATTTTAAAAAAAAATAATTTGATCAAAAACTGGATCCGCTCTGCTAAATTGATCAAACAATCGGATCCTCTTTGTTAATTTGGTCAAAAACCGGATCCACTAAAGCGGCACATCCCTATATAGACGGAACTCTGAGTACCCCCGGGATAAAAATAGCGATATATCTCATCCGGGCAAATCATCAGAGAAAAACCAAGGGACCTAATTCTGTTTTTACTATAATGAGGGTATCTCTGTTTTTCAGAGTACAATTGGGGAGAGCTCTGTCTATCGTGTTTAGTGTTATGATGATACCTGGGATATGATACATGACACAAAACGAAGAAATCAACTCTTTAACTATTATTTATCATGATGCCTGTTTACGGAAAACGGAGGCTATTTTAAACATTATACCAAGTTGATAATATTTCGATTTTTTTCCCTGCGGACACAAGAAAAATTAAGATAGTTGTGACTCTATCCCCTGATTTCCCTTAATAGATTCACGCTTGAAGTTTTTTTTTAAAGTTCTACTCCCTCAACATCTTTAATTATATCAACCTTTTAAATTAGTCTGTTTTGTGTCCAATAAGACGTACATATAATATAGAAGTCAAGATTTGTAAAACATTGTTCATCTTGCAACTATTCACAATATCGCACTTACATGTTGAGTTTTTCTTGTTGATCTTATTGACGGCGTTTGAATGTAGCAGAAATTGTTTGCAATTAGTTACCTATAATTTAAAAAAGTAAATAAAACTATTTATATTGGAAATAACATACTATTTTTGTGGAAGTAAAACAGAATAGTATCATAAAACTTGAATATTTCTTGCAGCTGAAGCTTGCCCAAACCAATAAGTCTTACATTAATAATGTCAAAAAAAAAACATTAAAAACTAATTTATTGTAACCTGTTAGTAACGGCTTTATGAAAGCAATTTTATCCCAAACCAAGTTTCTTTTGTTGCATGAAGGCTAACTCCGTCCTAGTGGGTCTTTTGCTTCCTCGATCATAGATGCCAAATTCTACTCTTAGCCATATGAGGTCAATCCAAATGAGCTGATAACAGTCAAAAATATAAAAACAAGTCTAGAGTTCAAGGGGGATGACGCTTTCATGTTATCTTTAAATGCAGTTAGTATATGTAAAGGAACAATTAATGCACATCGCATCCCTAAACCTGATATTAAATTATAAAGCATATTTTGCTTTAATTTGCCCAGTTTTTCTAATGTAGTATCTGGACGCAAGTTGTTATC
>JAOXYB010039440.1:0-13246 GCA_028565635.1 Phoronis ovalis | reverse complement strand
CAAATACGAAGATGATCTGACGAAAGCTGAAGCCGTTATAGCAACACAAAGAAAAGGGTACATACGCCGACGCCGCCGCCGCCGCATGCAGTACGGCTATATGCCCTTTCACTATTACATAGTGATGGGCATAAAAATATGGGTGATGGGTTTCAAAACAATTCATACTAAAACATTATAGTTACATATAATGGGTGGTGCAAGTCTTTTAACAGTACCCTCCCTGTACAGTTAAAAGTGGATTAGCACTAATAAGTTTGTTGTCCTTCATTGAAAGAAACTTCTTTGTTTTATGTATGCTGAAATTTACCTTTTTTCATCATTTGATCACTTTTACAATGTAACTGTAATTCCTTTAGTTTCAAAGTCAAACAAGTTTGCATTAAATCTGTCGAATGTGTGTACTCTGATGCTTAGCAAGAAATAAGATTCCAAGTGACTTATATCTACTCACCCCAGTCTGTTAGCAAATACGCCACTTTCTCATAAACTTTTCCAAGAATAAGGATGGAAATAGCATTAAGTAATGATGAAGCCACAGTAGTAACGAGAAGACACTCCACCGTAGACATCGAGCCACAGAAATCCACAGTCATGATGACCCTGTATACAATGACTGCAGCAACACTGATGAACACCACAAAAATCTGGAAACAGCCAACCAGGAATGTTAAGACAATGTTCTATAAACAGCCAACCAGGAATGTTAAGACATAATTTTCTATAAATTACATGTAGTGTATTGTTCAATATCACAAGTGTGATGATCGAAAGTATGTACTAGATATTATGCAAAACATTAGACAAGACATGCAAGTTTTGAGAATTAAACTGTATTTTCTCTAAAAAATAAATACAGTTTGACACTTCTAGAGTAGTTCATTTCTATTTCAAAAATAAACCCAACCAAAAACTATAATTATTTTCATAGTTTACTTCTTATGACTGCGTGGTAGCCAACATAGATAAAAATTAGCCCTGGGCTCAGTTAAAAATGTGTACTGATATCAACGATTGCTAAAGAGAGCAAGTTTACTTTTGAAAGAAATCTTAAAACTCACATTCTTTAGTGGTTTAAAGATACTGAATTTACTTTTTGATTATATTTCATTGTTCACCTGTGATGAAAATTTGTATTGTTACAATAAACTGATCAAAAATAAAAAGTAGATTGTTTTGTTATCATTTGTTAAATGCTTATTTCGCCCTGGCTTTCAATAAATTTTAGCATGGTAAAATTATAAACTTATTTGAGTTATTGTTGCGTACCTACTGACTACTAATTTAATTAGATTTAATTAACAGTCATTCCTTTTAACAGATAGGAAGTATAAAATCTGAAAGTATTACAGGCCATTCTGACAGTAACCATAAAATAGTGAAATTTACAATCACAGCAAAATGTCTGAGGTTTTAATGCTTCAAGCTTTACAAGTATGGCTATATGTGTGAAAACCTCAACTGACTATAGCATAAAATTATAAATCTTTGTACTACAGCAATATGTCCGAGTCCAAATCATATTCTGATATTTTCTTTCTTTTTGTGGTTACTTACCATTACAAGAACAAAGGTGCAAGAAAATATGAACTTAAGGAATCTTCTGAATGCTGGATAAAAAGCTGCTAATTCTCCCGTCACTGGGTCTTTCTTTGTAGTGGTGCCGAAATACTGAGGGCGATCTGGCTCAACATCTTCAAAATCGTTGACATCCCACTCATACGCCAGAACTGCCTTTTTACGCTTCCAAACCTCCAGGAATATTGTACCTAAGAACCAAATTAAAGTACATTATGCACATAAAAATAATTTTTCTAATTAAAAAATTGATACACTGACAAAAAGTAATGAAATGAACTAAACATTTGATAAAACATCAAAAATATGAAAAACAAATTACTGTCATCGCATAGTGGTGATCTTCATAATTACACATAATTTTTAAGCACTCATCAAAATATTCCCACTAAAATTTGTCACACTGAACAAAGTGTGGATTAATCATTACCGCATTCCAAGGCAACAGTTTAGCAAAACATGGTACCAAATAGAGTGGGTCCACTCAATAATAAAAACTAGAAACTCCTTACCCCAAAGGCACATTAAAAGAGCAAAAAACGGAGTTGCTTCATTGTCGCACGCTTCTTTTATAACTTCCAGTATTTCAAACACGAAGTCTTTCACACTGTAATACAGTATGAAAAATATTGAGGCAAGATAATTTCTTGCTAACTGATGATTTTACGAGTATTTCTTAATACAACCATCCACCAGACACAATGTTGTTAAACCTTCTAACCCTAGTATGTCTTATAGATTGTACTGGTAATCCAACAAAAGTCATTTTAGGAAAAATAAGATGTACCTCACAACACATGGTACGTAATCAAATATTAATTTATACATATCAAAGCTTCCCAATACCCTATCCGTGTGGCAATTTCTTCCCCAAATTTTTTTTAACATTTTGTTGGCAATTTAATTTGCATAGCAAAACAGCTTGGTCACAAGGTAAGGGTGAAATGCACTCTATATCATGTTTTTTCCTACAACATATCCCACACTTTTTATGAAAAGCAGAAGATGATTAGGTGATTATACTTGCGTAAATCTCACAACAATATTTAGTATTGATAGACAAGGGCATAACAACAAATTAAACAGATCAAATATAATAATCTGATATAAAAATATGTACACAGCTGCTACAACACAGATCAATGTTTTACGAATTTTACCACAGAAATAATGATATATTAACAACAATTAGTATAACTTTCAGGCTAGTAGATGTTACAATTAAACAACATTACATATCAACAAATAACAATAATTTAAATATATTTAACATATGATTTTAGCTCAGATTTTGATAAAGAATTAAAAAATACCTCATTATGTCATCAAGAAAACCATCCCCAGCGTTAGTCTTATTCAAAGCTGAAGCATTTTGGTTTTCCAAACCTTTAATATCCACATAATCTGTAGCACTAAAAAAAAATTTCAACCAGGACAATGCATGGCAATACTATCATGTTAATAGACTATTTGCATGTACTTGGTGGAGCCACCAGTCTTAGACCCAAACGATCCCAGCATGGCTCACGCGATTCATTCACAAAATGCATCCTTCGCATGCTGAGCCAAAACCAAAAAAATCTTATGTTCTTTGATTTAAGAAATACCCCCCTTTTTGTGACCATATCAATACATAAACAACTATTTATTAATATTTGTTTTTGTTAAATTTTCACAGGTTAAAGCTTTTCTAAAGTCAGGTTTAAAAAAACAAGTTTTGTGTATAACTAAAAGATGCTGGTATTGAAAGGGTCTGACTGTAGCGCTCTCAAGTGCAAGCAAATAGTCTAATAATTAAACAATCCTGTACTAGAATAACACAATATTTAACAAATACTGTTTTCTGCGAGTTAGGCTTCTTCAGGATGTAACAAGTAACCAGTAAATAAAGCTGAAGAAACAGAACCAGGCAAAGTGTTGATTTGAAAATGTTATATTATTATCGTTTGTTATTGATTACCTCAAATATAATCCATATGCAAATACACCTAAACCAACCAAAGTTGGAAGCCATAATGTAGAAACAAGTGTTCCTGTCCAAGCAAAATAAAATGCAATCTTTTCACCGAAATAATTCCTAACCATCCACATTGGTTGGTATTTATAAAACTTTGGCCATGTATCATTCAGTTGTTTTCTGGTGTCTGTTACACCGAGTTCTTTAGGCATTTCTAATGGATCTTTTCCAGTTGATTTTTTAATTTCTTCAGCAGCTTCTTTGTCAATGGGATCTTCGAGAGACTCATCATGGAGAATAAACCCTTCCTTGTAGCTGCCTTTCATCAGCAAGTAAGGTAACCCTAGTGAAAAAAAATAAAGGAGATCGGTTACTGTCATATATTATATCAGATTCTATGTAATCTAATAATTATCATGAATTTGCTTCAAGCCCTAGAGCTCAACAAATCGAAAGATAGAGTTCTGACTGCTAAATTTAAGAGTTTACACGACATGCCTAGATAGGTTAAAATACTTGAATACATATTCTGACGCATATTTTATGATCAAATAAATGTGGTCATGAGAGTGCTTAATTTGACAGGTTCTGAGATAACTGTTGGAAAATTAAACCTTGTGTAGTTCACATTTGTTTTTAATTACAGTATACCTTGTTTGGCTAGGTAGTCTTCCTCTTCATCACCGTCACCATCAGTATCTGTTATTCTTTCTTTCTTTGTTCTAATGTCAGTGTTTATCAGAATGTGATGTGTCTGTACAAAGAGAATGGCAATCAGATTGAACAATAATCAAGCAATTGCAAGAAAAAGATCAACAATGAATCAAGATAATGTTGATATATATGGATGATTCATCAGAGACATTGAAGAAGTTTTCAAATCAACTACTACAAGTTAGAAGTTTCATCGAAATTCATGGCATGCTTTATGTCTTATTAAAGTTACAGGTACCAGTATTATCATAATTACAGTTCTCATGTTCTTTACTGCAGATTATATCCTTTAAAATGGTTTAATTCAACAATAGTGACTGAAACTACTGGGTAGCAGAACTTGAATTTAGTGAAATAAAATGTTTTCTGAAATTTATAATGTTATGATACTTACCAAAATACTCCGAAGAGATGATCGAAAGAATGTTTCTGGCTTGTCAGATCCCTCAAACAAGCTGAGCTTTTCTTGCTCAAATGCTGCACTGATGAAGTCCACTGAAGAAGAAATAAAATAACTTTAAGTTTCGTTTTACACTACCAGTTTATGCACAAGTAACGTATTGTCAGTACATGTTATCTGAAACCAATAGGGATTCTTTGAACGTATGTGTAAAGATATAAATCCAGTATTTATAATATTTGATTTTTATGCAGTAACTGTGGCTTAAATTACCAATTTCTCTGGTTGCTTATACATTGGGGTATGGCGGGTACCAATTAATCACAAATATTGCTGTATTAAGGTAACATACGTTTGAAAGTTTGAAAAATTAATATAAATCAAAAGAAAAAAAATCATGCATTGTGATTTAAATGATATTCTGTGTACTCGAATAACGAGTTACTTAAGAAATAAGTAAATCTGTTTGGAATATGCCTCCGTTGTGTGTAGTAAAACCACTTAATTAATTTTGGATTAAAAACCCAAAATTAGCCACTGAGATCTCAGAATTCTACATGCTAGCTAACAGTAAAGGTAATGATTCATGACTGTTCTTTATGAAGCAAGTAGCAACAGCAAGGTTCAAAATGCTGCTCAAGCAGTTCTTGATAGTATGCATAGAATAGCAGTTGGTCCAAGAGTATTTTAGTGACTCTACTTATAGGTAAGCCAGAGGTAACAAGCACAAATATTTTATCCAAATTCTGAGCAAAAGCTCGTGCAAGTCTTACCATCAACACCTGATAGTGATAAAAATGTACAGGTCTTATGATTATTTTTAGCATTAAAATAGTAAATATAAAATACAACTACAATATTTATGAGCAAACATTACTATAATATTTATACTTTAAATTATGAACAAATTCCATTGTTATTTAATAAACATCTGTTATGAGTGTTGTACATGAAATCTTTAGAAATTCATAACATTTAATTTTCAAATATTATCTCTGTTACCATGGAAACACTACCAATACATAAATAGGATTTCCCTTGACAGAAAAACGCCTAATAATACAATGAACAAAAGAGTGGTAGATTTGTACATATTCTAATATCTATCTCATTTTTTTCTAAAGCATATGTTAGGCTGCATACTTTTAATTAAAAAAAAATAATTTCTTTTTGTAATCTTATCGAAAAACAGACTCCTAGCCAAAGTAAATCTTCAATTTTTTTAATATTTAAATTGCATATATTCTTAAAATAGCAATATTTACTTTAAATCAGAGAATATTTAAAATATCACTGTTTTTGAATTAGGATAATTTCTTAATTATTTTTTATTAGTATTGTTTTTTTTGGAAGTGTACTGGCCAAATTCAAAATATCCTGGCTCTCATTTCTAGGGTTTTTAGACTCAAAAATGGACCCAGGTTTCTACTAGAAAAAAAGTGATCCATTTGTCAGGATTTTCGTTGGAAAGTGGACTAATTTCTAGTGACTTTGCTGTGAAAGAATACCCATTTCTAGACATTTCATGGCAGAAAAACGGCACATCCACATATTCATCATTTGTGAAAGTACCCTCTGGATTAATTAATAATTTTTTTGAAAACCATAAATCTCAAACATTGATGATTTTAGTTTGCCTGTTTTTACAGTTATGCAAAAAACAAACATACATATCATGACCACATTCTATCTCCAATAATAAAGGTTCAGAAAAAATGAGACAGGCAAATAAAAATCTAATAAATATCGAGTAACAACTTTTAAAAAAAATTTCACCAAAAATATGAAATTATAATTATCAATTATTATAATTTATTTCAAAGTTTATAAAGTATTACATAAAATAAATTCTGTCATTTAAATAATTTTGATAAGTCACAAATCAATAAAAACTAACAAAAGGTCAAATGATCCTTCTCCAAGAAAATAAAAATGTGTTGCATGCTCTGCTATTCTTCATATACATACTCCATATCAACAAATTACATAATTGTTGTATATATCATCATAAATTAAAACCACATAATTTGTGCTCTAGTATTGATTGCTTATCTTTAACATCAGAATTCGCATAATACTCATTATATATTATAATACTCATTATGTATTATAATACTCATTATATATTATAATTCTGGTACTGTCTAACTTCCACTAGTTCAACAACCAAAAATTTAACTTTTATGAAACCATAAGCCCACCCACAGCAAATAAAATAAAATTAAGGACAAGATTCTCTAGTGTGTAAACAGTGGATAAGAATTGCTAAGATATGTATGTTTGTTTGTTACCATAACATGAAAAGTAAACATTTGTAAACAGGCCTATAACTGATCATTCAATACAGATCTATAGTCTAATTTCCACGTTTTAATAGACCAAAAAATTGTTATTTCATCTATATAATGATTTTTTTAGCCTATTAATCTATGTCACTTTATATACACATAAACAAGATATGAATGAATGATCCATTCTCACGCACAAAAAATTGATATCTAACAACACAAACATACCTTCAATATCAGTCTTAAGAAACCTGTCTTCAAAACGAGCACAACATGTTCTTATAGAGTCATCTTCATCGATTTCTCCCTGAAATTAAAACAATTATGCACTAATATATAGATTCACTTGTAATGATATTATGCTTTTGCTATGTTTTTTAATCTGTTTAATTTATTAGATAGCCCAGGGATAAAGGCAGAAGGTATCTAATTCTTTTGCTAAAAGCTAAATGTCATGAATCAGTAGGTTTGTCAATAACAAGTAATTCAGATAGTACTCTATGTATCGTGTCACCATAGTCACCCTAAGGCCCGGGGGTGCTCAAGTTATTTGGTGGGGGTGTGCATGCAGCCAGTTCAAAATTTTGGATTTGGATTGTATACTTCTTACTGTGATATTTTTGGATAGCTACCATAAAGAAATTCAAAAATTTGGATTGCTACCCACTGCTTACAGCAAATAATTTGGATTAACTTTAGGTTTGTATCCATAAAGAGATTTTGGAATTTGGTTTGTATCAGTCAATTTGCCTAAAAATGGATTGCTACTCAAATATTTTAAAATTCAGTTTGGATTGCTACCCTTATATTTCACAAAATTTGGATTGCTACTCTTATATATTTAAAAAAAATTAGATTGGGTTTTCTACCACATGCTAAAATTTTGGATTGGGTTGGGCGGCACATCCCCGTAGTCAGAAAACTATGAGTATCCCAGGCCCTAGGACTTGATTCAGGGGCATCAGTTTCTATCTTCAAGTTAGACTAACCAGTAACAATTTCCTCACATTGATTCTCTCTACTATGGTCACAACAGATTATAACAGGGTGGCAAAGATACTTTTAACGCATGATATAATTTTAAATACTCACCCCTTCAATAGGCAATTGCAATCTAACTCTTTCTGCTTCTTTACATAACCTCTCAAATGGAGTATGCAACTTCACAAAAACATGATTTCCAATGGTCTCTTTGTCTATTTCAATTCCTTCATGCTGCAATTTACGCTCAAATTTGGCACGACTCGCAGAATGTTTTTCAAGTTTCCTTCGTTCATTACCGTCTTCCAGTGTATCACTAACATTTTCGTTCTCGTAAACAAGAACATAATCAATGTGCGCAAGCTTGTCAATATTCGCATTTTTCACCTGACAGCTTAAATCCTCATCGTCTGAAATAGTAGGGTACAGCTTCTTTTTCTTTTTCCGTTTCTTCTGGTGACCTTTTTGTGTTGAATACATAGACAGTTGTTCTGCCTCTCGTTGGATGTCCCCATTCATTTTATGCTCGGAATGTTATTGCTCCAGAATTAACTGCACTCTTGTTACTCTGACATAATGTTTATGTTACAATCACACCCATATTATTGACTTCTCCACACATTTGCAATACACTGAAACAAAAAATAGGAACACTCAACATAAATACAAAATGTATCTTTTGTGCATTTAGTTTTTGAGACAATTAATATATAGATCATGAATGTAGAAAGTTAATTCTTGTATCTAGACAATGCTTCTGTCAGAATTAATGCAAGGATAAAAGTGCTATTGTACCTTTTTTAAACCTTATCATGATATTCTATCTTAATAATACGTACTGTCTATGATATAGTTCATATCAACTGTTTTTTTTAAAATTGTTTAAGAATAATTGATAATAAAAAATGTGTTTGAACCTTAGCTTCAGTAACCAGAATTAAAAGAAGTTACCCTTTTTAGCAATATTAGACTAATTTATTAGAGACTGAACACAAGAGGTGAACACAGAATAACTAAAGTACATAAGGCTATAAAACCACATCATCGTCAAACATCAAATGTTCTTTTAAGTTAAGACAGTTTTAGTAATTTTCAATTATAGTTAAATTGCGAAAGCACAAGAACCTGTATCGACAGGAGGAGCTAGAAAGCGAAACCATGAAACCACAAAAATCCAAGCTTCACGAAAGCTTTCTAATGACTTACTAGAATCTGTGAACTTGAAATAATTAAAATAACATTGCATTCATTATTGTACAAAAATATGCATTGTAGTACTATTAACTTGTAGAAAATCAATTAAACTAATTGAAAATTCCATGAATGATGAAACAGTTTTCTTGTAAATTTATATGTAATTGGAAAGAGCTATCGCTTAAAAGTAAGCAGTACTTACCAAATTCTAAGATTTCTCCCAGCTAATACATTTGAAATAGCTGTTAACTAAGGTAGTAATTACCTGAATTTTATTACCTTGTCCAAACATACCACTGGCACTGGTGAACAAATACAAATATGGTCTTGGTCACGTGACCCAAACAGGTTGCCAGGTTTTGCAATACGCACCAAGTATTATTTGATGTCTATCATGCATTTAAAACACAACAATTTGTACAGTGTTTTATGATAATGGCTAAATTTGGTTTAATATAAATTTTAAGAAACTAACAGGAAGTCAAGTAAACATTTAAAATTTACCATAAAACTTTGTTGGGTTCTAAAACAAAGATGGTGTCGCCGGCCTGCAAACATTTACTGCTATTTTTGGCAATTTTTGTGTGCTGTGCAATATTATCGGATGCCATTCCAAAGAAGAAGGAGGTGAGACTTGTAAATTTAGTCAGATATTAATATACATACTGATTAGAGTTATGATTTGTGGTCATATTTCGTGGATAAACCGATATGAACTAGTTGTATTTCGTGTCATGTTCTTATTCGTCGAAACGTTTTAATGTTTTTTGTCCCATCCCATTTCAGCGTTTTGGAGATGCGAGGGTGATGATAAGGGTTTGATTGCATGGAAAAAATACGCGTGTGCAGATTTATACTAATACAGTACTAAAATGTTAAGAAAAATCCAGAAGTAGTTTTTGTTCAGTTTTCGAGGCTCCATTGATCATAGACATAGTCCTGGTTCATGACGTTCTGCACTAGCTCTTTATAATCTGACTTGTGAGCCGTACGAACAGTCATGGAATCTTACATAGCCAATTACAGTGAAAGTGCCCAAACTTCGAAATTTATGTAATTTCTACCGAATGAGTTCATACATCACTGTAAAGACTCTCTCATAATCCTACTTCAACTTCCACTACTCATATCACCATTTGACTTTGAGACTCCTGCATTCAGGTTTATCATGCAGTAAGCGTGTTTTACCCTAGGCCTCACACACCAACCAAGCGTTTTGGTACCCTAATCCCTCTGGGTGCCAGCGTAGGAGTTGCAAATGGCCATAGAAGTAATGGGAGTTGAAGTTGGATAATCAGAGAGTACATGTATCTGGACGGTGATATATGTACTCATTCGATAGGAATTACATAGATTTCCAAGTTTGAGCATTTCACTATAATTGGCTATGTAAGATTCCATGACTGTTCGCACAGGTCACAAGTGAGATTATCAAGAGCTAGTGCAGAACGTCGTGAACCAGGACTACATTGACCATTGTGAGAATTCCAAACACTGAAACAGAACTTGGAAAAGAGATAAATTCACGGAGTTTGATATCTTGGGTGGATATGTGCCCTGGAACAACTCTATATCAAAAATGTTGAAATATGGATCCCCATCCTGTGCTAAAAATAGTAGCAACTTTACAAATATTATACAAGTTTTATAGCTTCTATGAAAAGTAGACCAATTACATTCCATGCCTTCCTGACGGATTTTTTGACTATAAAGACCTCAAAATCCGTTCACATCCATGTTGTTCCACAGAAGCCGTAAAAAGGGTAACCCATTCCATACTAAATTCATTGGTAGTACGGCAATAGATCCTGCTGAGTAATCACTTAGAAGTACAAGGAGAAAAAGGTATCTCACTGGAGTGTAATTGTAGATTTAGTTTTGTCTTGTCCTTGGGGGTAGTACTGTCATTCAGTCACTATACATGTGCCACCCAATAGCCCCCTTTTTCAGCTCCTGCATTTACCACAAGGTATACTTTTCACACTTCTCAAAGCCTTATTTATTATATTTTAATTGTTGGATATTTACCACAGGACACTTTATATTTTCAAAAAATATTTGTGGTAAACCGCAGGGTGTATTTCATGGCAAAAGACATTTATGGTATGAAAAATTAAGGTTATCTGAATTTTCACGTATTTATGTACCACAATTTATATAATTTACAAGTGAATTTTACCACAGTACTTATTTCGGTAGAGTTATTTACAACAGAGTATATTTTTCGTGGTTACCTTATTTACCGCAGGGTCAGGATTTTTACCTTGGGCCATATATACCTACCAGCATTTTTGACAAGTACCCCCCAGGTCTTGTCCTAGTCTTTTTGCCATGGATGCAGTCTCTATTTTTGGCCATAGACCTGAATAAATAGTGTATGCGTGATAGTGATCTTTCAAAGAGTGAACAGCACAGCTCTGTTCTGAAAAAGCTGCCCGCTGTGGGTGTCACTAAGCCGCAGTTTACTTTAACAATCTTGTATATAAATTTGCAGGAAGCTCTGAATGAAAAAGTACACCAGCTTGGAGAATGGAGTTACAGGAAGCCTGTTATTCGTATGAATGGCGATAAGTTCAGACAGTACATCAAAAGCCCACCCAGGAATTACTCTGTCATAGTGATGCTTACTGCACTGCAGCCTCAAAGGCAGTGCAGTGTCTGCAAGTAATGCTTAAAAATATTACTTATTTAGCCTCAAAGGCAGTGCAGTGTCTGCAAGTAATGCTTAAAAATATTACATTATTTAGCCTCCTAGGCAGTGCAGTGTCTGCAAGGAATGCTTAAAAATATTACATTATTTAGCCTCATAGGCAGTGCAGTGCCTACAAGGAATGCTTAAAATTATAATCCTTGGATGTAATGGTTAGTGTGTGCCCTGTTTAGATCATTTAAATGCCTTCGTTTATCTGTTTAGTTTATTCAAACTCTGATCACCCTGTTCTAATAACACTTCACATACATATATTGGTACAGCAGCATAAGAAACTAGATCAGTATTTCCATGCATCAGTTAAATAACTTTGGTTTGGTTCTTAAAACCATTTTCTGTTATCTTCAGCTACTCTTTTCTTAACTACACTTCATTTACAGACAAGCCAATGATGAGTTTACCATAGTTGCTAATTCTTGGCGCTACTCCCAGCAGTACAGCAATAATCTATTCTTTGCTATGATTGACTTTGATGAGGGACCAGATGTTTTCCAGTCCGTAAGTATACAGTATTATTAAATTATACAATAACTGAAAAGATTTATCACTATATGATGTGTGACTGTCTAATCTTTTAGTTCAAGCACTAAAAACATAAATTCTTCAATTTCCAGTTTGTGATTTGTTGACTGAAATATTCAAAATTTAAGTAAAAGCGTGGCATTTCTGCATATTCTGCGGGGGGAAATACCAAAAAAAGTAAAAATTTTAATATAATATGTTTTGCAAATTTTTTGTTTACAATGTTCAAATTTACATGTCGTCTCTCGAACTGCTGCAACCCACTTTCAGCATGAACACTATTTTTATCAAATATTAAAAATACAACAACTTGATGGCATTCTGTTATAAATAAAATATTAGTATGACCTTTTCGGGTCATTTGTTCCCTACCCAGATCATTTATATGTTGTGATAAGGCACTAAATGAACCATTATGCCCAAAAAGGGTCACATTAATACTAGTTATATTACTTGTTATTAGCAAAAGTTTTCCTTTTTATTCTTATATAATGAATCGAAAGTCACCTAAACAGTCTAATATGCAGCAAAGCATTATAATGATAAAATTGACCTCTTTAATTAGCAATTGGCAATAAAAATCAGTGATTGAACAGATTATTAAAAAATAAGTCATTCAGCTAAACATCTTACCTAAGATTACTGGAATAAGTTTATAAATATCATACGGAGAACATTATTATTTTTCTTCCTACAGCTTCAGCTCCAGTCAGCACCAGTGTTCATGCTCTACCCACCAAAGGGCAAACCCAAAAAGGCAGACACTATGGATATCCAAAGGTAAGCCATATCCCTGACAATTAAGATTTAAAGACAACATTGTGCATAATTGTACCCCCAGCAGTAGGCTGGAGGTACTTTGGATTTACCCTGTAACCGCCGCGTCCGCCGCGTCAAATTCA
>JAOXYB010039407.1:0-13248 GCA_028565635.1 Phoronis ovalis | reverse complement strand
GTAATCGAGGTCAAAATTATATCAGACCTGCGCTTTGACCTGTACTTACCCTGTACCAAATACGAAGATGATCTGACAAAAGCCGTTATAGCAAAACAAAGAAAAGGTTACATACGCCGACGCCGACGACACTGCATACGGTACGGCTATATGCCCTTTCACTATTACATAGTGATGGGCATAAAAAGGTATTTCATTATGTTATTTATTTACTTTACAACAGTGATACTCTACAACAATAAACGTTCAACTATTAAACAAACAGTGACTGTCTTTCATCCAAGCTTTATTAAAACTGATCACCATAACATTAATTTTGCGCACTATATAACCTTTACCAGCAAAAACATAACCAGCACCATAGCATTATAACGTATGAATAATATATTGACCACAGATCCCTGTCTAGAATGCATGCAATTAATTTGCTAGACTGTTGTTAAATGTGAAAGTTAGACAGGTACTTGGTTATACAGAAAGATTATCTACAAAAACTTACAAACACAAGATCATTACCTATCAACTGATGATCGTTGTATAAGTTTGTCAAGTATTGACTGGCTTTAAAAAAATGTTTAAGTGTTAACTTGTGAGTATGATATATAGTAAAATAAAATAGTCAAGAGGAATTCTGGGCCAGAAGTATCCCATTCAGAATGGCTTACAAAGTACAGACATTTTGAAACTCATGGAGCTACTACTCCGGGGGGTGGGGGGGGGACAGACAATATGAAAGTGGGTACGCATGTTCCAACAAAATGTCGCGTGAAAGGGTATGTATTTCGAACTGCCGGTGAGTAACGCGCGTTAGAGTCTGTTTTTGCTAAAATCACGAAAAGGGGTGGTTTTTGAAGGTGTGACACTTTGGTAAGTGTTTTTTTTCCCAAAAGACACTTGCTTAAGGGTGTATTTTTCAAAAAACTCACTTCCTTAGGGGTGTATTTTTTTTGCACAATTTCACTTCGTTAGTTTTTTTTTTGAAAAACCATGTTGGAACATGGGTACCCACTTTCATATTGACTGCCCCCCGGGCTACTACTACTCTATACTAGAATCCAGCTGTTGATTTAACCACTAGTAATGGACACTGAAAGCCAGTGCAACCCTTTATAAGAAGGAGTTAGTAGTAGTTACATTATTGTATATTTTGATCTCTTTAAACCTGCATGCACTTGTTTTAGTTAAAAATAAATACAATGAATACCACATAATGTAAGCCATTCTGAAAGTATTAAATTTGGTGCTAATAATATGTAATAAGATAATATTCCAGGATTATTAATTACTGCAGTAATGCAACAAGACAGAATTTTCAGTATAGAGTAGTTTAGAATCTTACCAGGATAAACTTCGATTAATTGTATTCCCAAGTCGATCACCACAAGCTTGACTAAAGTACTAAAATAAATTTACAAAAAATATGACATCTGAAAAGACAGTAAAGTGAATTGCACAAACACATGATTTACTGTATAAAAATTACATTTTTGCATAATACAGAAAAAATACAAAATTAGTCCTAATTCATTTTAATTTTTTCGGAGGATGTCCTCAAGGATTTTTACACCATCCATTCAGTTGTCAAAATATATTCTTAGGAGGTTATCAATGGGATTGCCATATATACAGACAAAACTACAAAACAAACTCATGATGATTGAATTTCAAAGATTGAACTGAAACTGCATATAATATAAATGAAAAAATTTAAATTTTATTTTCTAAACTTACATCTTCACTCTGGAAAAATAGAGGTAAGAATGTATTCTGTAACAGATCTAGCACTGTACCATAAGCCCTGAAAGTGGCAGTACTCTCTTTCAGTTTCACAACCTCTGTTGCTGGGCCATCAACATCTGCCAAATAAAGAAAGCGCAAGTTACTATTATATTATTCCTTACTGTAGGTTTCCGAGTTATGCTCCGACCGGATAATGTACTAAGTACTGGTTTGTGACAGCTACTCACATTTTTCCAACGTCATCAGCTGGGGAATTGCTGGGGAAACACAGAATCCTGAATTCTGTATACATAAATATATACACACAAGCACTAGTTTATGCATTTAGAGGGATAATTATATGGGTCATCAAACTATTCAGGTAGATAGAGCGGGGGCAAACTTATTTTCCTACAGGTGTGAAAGGGATATTTTATTTTCGTGCTGTGGGAATCATTGAATTTTATTTTGGTCGTGCAATGTGATAAACGTTATGTTTCATTTTCGTGTTACAGCATCACATAAATGTTTGTTTATGCAATAAGAGTATCATTTTTTATTTCTTTGCAATGAAATTGAACTCTCTTGCTTACTCCCCCCTTTGTAGCCGCTCTAACGAAAATCCCTCGAGTACGCCATAACCATTTTGAATAATTTGCAGTATAATTATCTTCTTAGAAGCATCCAATAGACTATTAGTACTGCTTATAACCTATTTATATACACTAATTATTGTTGAGGTGTGAAAGGGTTATATTATTTTCGTGACCCACGATTGCAGGAATTTATCATTTGTGATTCATGAAAAGGCAATATTATTTCCTTTAAGCGGTGGTCCCTACCCATTTCCCCCCTCAATAGCTCGTAATAACAGATATTTCTGATGTCATTTTACCACGTCACAAATCTGTATGTTGTATATACAAAGGAGCATAACTCGGAAACCTACAGTAACAGTATCTGTCTTGGACATGTTGTAATCTCATCAGATGATTCAGCCTCAACAAGCAGACTTGTGAGGGAAGTAATAGTAGGGGACTTCTACCATTTCTCCTTTGTCAGTGTGTGTGGGGGCACATTGTCTGGCTTCCTTAGAATGTGAGTTGCCTTCCATGGATTGTGGACAAACAGTTTTTAAACTTTTCAGATCATATTTAAATTAGATAACTTGTCTAGTATAATTTTGAAACATAGAATATTAATAACAGACACATTTCACTTAACTGTAGAAAGGGTAGACTAGTAAAATGATTAATTTGCATAACTGATAGCAGTGGAGTTTGTAAACCTTGAATTGCAAATGATAGAAAAAAAATACGATCACATTGGTCAATAAAAATTGTCTGGAGCGGAGATCAGAGAATAATCATAAATAAGGGGGTAAGGCATTGTATACTTCACAAGGGGAAGAAAGGAAGAGAAAATTTGTATTATGAGCTATTTTAATGGGGAGGTAGGATAAAAGAATTTTTACTAAGTCCACACTACCAGCTAATTTAGAATGAACCAGTCCTTAGACCCATGATTGAAGGGAATGAATGCATTCATTTGCAGTGTGTTATATTGATAGTCTTACACATTTTTATTTCATGCACCATGAGATCATCCATCTGCAGTCTGTCTGTTGCTTCTTCACTTAAGTAGGTCAAATATATAGATTTAATATCTTCATGTAATAATAGCATCTCAGCTAAAGATAATGGAACACGCAAAATTTTCTTATTTAATTCATCTGAAATGAAATTAAAATGTGAGAATCTAACACAAAAAATTCATTATTTGTTAACAAGACATACAAAGTTAAATTCCAAGACCGGTACACATAATTGATCAGTATTGTTTTTCTGTATTAATTTTCAATAAAACATAATGTTCACTAGCAATTTATCTTTTCTTCCAACTCACCAATGGCTAAGTAGAATTGCAATATATGAATAGCACCTTCTTTTTTCATAAACTGCATGAATGGAAATAATCCTACTTGTGCATTATCTTTAGACAAAATATCAGTTATGTCCATATGGAGATTCTGAAAAAAATATTAAAATGAAGATTCTATATACAAACAAAAACAATTGTGCAAACAAACAAATTTAGCAGTAATCCATTGACATTGAAAACATTAACATTTAGCACTGTTTCTCAGTGATATTCAGTTTGGCATTTACAGTGAGATTCAGTTTGCAATGTGTACTCACAGAAGTATTTTTGCACAATGGCTGCGTAAAATCTGCCAGAATTGTTACCATAGGTGATGGAGGGTCGGGATTCACTGGTGGTGAGGATTCATCCAAAAATACTAGTAGTAACTTATTAACAATATCCTAAAATCAAATAGAAACAATTGCATTAATTTATATAATTTTAAAGTACATCACTGACATTAGTTTTAATACACAAAAATCCCTAAACAAGCAAAGTATACAACAGTATGAACTGGGGATTTGACAAAGCAATACACGAAACACAAAGTATGATATTTTGTTATCATTCATTGTAAGTTTGGTACAGAATCCAAAAAAATTAACATGTAATAAAAATGTAGCATTCCATACAAAGCAGATGAGAATTTATCTACTATAAGTTGGATATGATTTAAGTATCAATATATGTTTTACTAAATACTGAAGTTTTATTTTGAAAGCTATATTTAGTTACTTACAGGGTCTGCTATTTTATCTAATGCTGTCAGTAGTACTGGTCCAGATAATATTTCCTTTACTAAAGCACACAAGCTTCTACAAAAACAAAATTCATAACAAATGTAATATACACTCAGTTAAACATAAGCTGCTTTACTCTCATATAAAAGTAAAGCTAAACATATTAACATCATATGACTAAGATACCTTTTTGCGCTTTTTTGCCCAACAAAAATTCTCTAGTTACAAGCACAGAAACAAATAACATTAACAAGGTTAATAAAAGTTTAGCCTTACAAGACTAAACCTAAGGTTAAGCCCCACCCATGTTACCTACAACTCGGGGAGGTTGCTTAAATATTCCCAGGTGGAGGGGTGCTGCCCTTATGGGGTACATTTTAGCCAATTCGAAGCTTAATGTCGGTAAATTTGAGGTAAAATTACCCTCTTTGGTATAATGGTAGTTCAAGTGTCACATTTTTAAGAAATACCTTTTAGTCCAGGAAAGGGTGCTGATTTTTCTTTTGCGTTATTCGAGTTTTGCAATGTCGCAAAAATCCAGCTACTCCTAAAATCGCGATCTCTATCACCGAAACTAGGTCATATGGTACTAAAATTTTGACAGGTAGTGTAACTAGCACTTAATTAAGCAAAATGGTATTGCAAGGGTACCAGATTTTTCAGTAAAATTGGTAGTTAAATTGTCTCATGTTTCAAAGTGGAGGCTGCACCCCCCAAATGTATGTTTACAAGAGTAACCTCTCCGAGCCTATAACTAATCTTACAGTTAACAAACCATAGCATGCATATTTTGTGAATAAACAATGACACAGTTCTCTGCTCATTCACTAAGCTTGCATCCACACAATCAGCATGCTGGGGTCATTTGGTGACAGTGACTCTACCAAGTGCATGCACACAGTCTATTGCGGTATCAAAACTTTACCACTATGAGAATATAGGTGTCAAATCAGAATTCTTATTATTACACATAAAGTATATTTTGGGAATAGAGTAATTTTATTTATTGACAGTACTACAATATAAACTAGATTTAGTGTCTCATGGCAATATAGTACATGGCTTCCAATACACAGGTTTTGATGTGGCAGCCATTTTGGATTCAAGATGGCCACCAAATTTTCCACTACATATTTTTATCTTGAGAACTCAGTGAACATTTTAATCCAAGTTTTGTTGAAGTTGGACGAGACTTGAAACGCTTACCTATTTGTTTAAAGTTGCCAAATAGTTACTTACTTGCACTCTAATGCTTGTGTTGACAATATATATGGAAATAAATTTTGCATGATTTTCCTGATATACTCCAACTCCTCTTGCCTGCTATACATTGCACCGTGAATATGTGAGCCAAAACGCTGCAGAGCTACTTGCTGATAATCTTCATCAGTGGAAACTGAAACAGCAAAAATATCAGCAACGATGTTCAATCAGATACACTCAGTTAAACATCCGGCTATCCTAACGTTAAACTGTCCACAAGACTATATGTATATTACTTTTGTAAACCATGTACGTAGGAATTAATACTTTAAATTGTTTGACTGGCTCTGCTGGGCTTATCAATTACTGCATTATGTAAATTATTTAACATTCGGTTGTTTATGAAATAATTGTGGCAACCAAGGTTCCGTTACATAATTATATCCTTGCTATGGTACGGTGACCCAAGTTAATATATATTAGATAGAACCTTAGCAGCCACAGCATAATCACCCAAGATCTACCAAAGAAAGCTTTATTTATGCAGTCTGAACGAGTCTCTTATATGATTAGTAACTTAAACATATCCAAGTGTCCAATCACAGACAATGATACACTACAAGGATGCAGATAGTCCCAGAGCAAACAGTCGGTCCCAGATATCCAAACGTTTATATCATCATTATCAAATAAATTAAAAAAAACACAAATGAAGATTAAATTACCAGATCTCTTTACTTGTAAGCAAAGATGAGCATGTTGTACTGTTGCTTTAATTAGCTTCTCTGTTATAAGTGTTGGCATGTCCAGCTGCGAAAGGAAACAAATAATGAATCAAATGAATATTTTACAATTATATATAAAAGAGTATACAGAGGTAATCCAATATTTTGCAAACAATAATTTATTATCAACTAAGATTGATAAAATGTACAGCCAGTGATGGATAAAGGTAAAAATGTAAGATGGTTTGTGTATGCATAAGGAAAGGATGGAATTTCATAGTAATAGGTGCAAGATGCAAACCTAATTCAATGAAACATCTACAGCAGTGCTATGGTACTTACTCTTTCTCTGTCGACCTTTATATTATTGTATTCTAACACCTGTAACCGCTGTTCACTGACACAAACACACTCACTCATCATGTTATGGACCAACAGACATCACACAAATAGTCACACATTCCTATTATGTCGTGTTCTTGGCAGGAATCCAACCCAGGACCTTTCCCCCCATTGCTTATAGGCATGTTACTGACTATGCCACAAAGATGAGAGAAAGGGTAATTCGGAGGGTAATTGCACATATTAATTAAATATGGATCTAGTATCAAAGTGAGAGGAATGGCAATATCAAATAATGAAATTGCATAAAAGGTTTAGGCAGAATAGAATTAGCAGGAAAGGGCAAGTCAATAGTTCATTGTTTATAGATAGTCTGATATGCTGTGCCACAAAGATGAGTAATTCAGGGGTAATTGCACATATTTAAATATGCCTAGTATCACAATGCAAAGTGAAAAGAATGGCAGTATCAAATAATGAAATTGCCTAAATGGTTTAGGCAGAACAGAATTATCAGGATAGGCTAAGTCAATATCTCAGTGACACAACAAATTATATAAATCCTACCACAGTGCCTAGACAAATCATAAAAGTAGCAACTCAAAACACAGAAGCCACAGCGAAGTTATGATGTTCTTAGATGACAGAAAATAGGTAGTCAACACCAGCGGGCCAGGCAGCAGCACCCAAAACAATCTAGTGTGTGAGAATGGACACACAAAGGTGTGCATAAAAAGTGTCAGATGCGTGGTAAGCAGGATGGTAAGCAATAGACACTGTATTTTATCATATAATAATCTAAACACAACCACCATTTTAAAACTATAACTGATATTCATGACAAAATTACATATCGAAATTTTTTATTTTGCAATACATACAATACATACAATGTAACAAATATGATTGTGACGGTATCTAATGAACATTCACACTGATAAGGACAATCTACCTTTAATTAATTTGTATGTTACACAGTAAAAGCTTTTAATACAGACATTAATCTCATTTGCAAGGGTCTCATGATAATGTAGCTGGTCGGATGCTGTTGCTTACCCTTTGTGCCCTTTTATATAATACTGCTATAATAAATCGAAGGCTACTTCGTAGTTCATCTACAAATTCTTCATTTTCACTAAAGTCCCTGAAGAAAAGCAAAAATGTGATGAATACAGTTAGAATAAAAAGTAAAACAGGTATGCTTGAAAGGTGACAAGCAGTGTGACTAATTACCAAATCCATGTTAAATACACCATTGTGACTGCTGATGAGAGCTCCTGCCTTATTTATACTTTTCTGTCAAATTTATACTTTTCTATAGTACTTATGTATAATTTGATGTCATGAAACTTGTGCGAATTAATTATTTTGTAAAAATGTTACATTACCTATACCATGTGTACACAAACTCTTTTAACACCAATTCTAAAATCTGAAAGACAACATATTTTCTCAATTGCTTCATTTTTTAACACAAGTAATCAGCTAAAGAAAATGTTTAACCTATACAATCAAAGCAACTTTCATCATTATGAGGTACTTCCATAGCTCCGAGTAAAAATAGCAAGAATCAAGATTGAAAACTAAGCTAAACTAAATGTAAAAATTGATATTTTGGGGGGTAGTTACATAGACTTTCTATTGAAAACAACTATTTGATATCTTCCTTGCTGGTAAAATATTTTGAGAGGTCACCTATAAACAATTGGTTGCCGAATTATGGAACTGATCATACTCACCTCTGATAAAGCTTTATCTACTTTGGCAGGTATTTTTAAGTCTGTCCATGGTTGAGTTTCTTGTATACTTTGCCCAGGCTTGTGTCTTTTACATGCTGCATCTGAACACACAGGACAAACTTTTAATGCAGCATTATTTGGTGCCTGCAACAAAACGTAAAATTTATCTGTGGAATTGTTCCATTTTATTTCAATAATTTTTCTTGTTCCTTTTTGTAAATGAACAGTGTTACTGGTAAAAACGGAACTCTTTTTTCTTAAAATGTTTCCAACAGTATAAAAACCATGAATGTGACTTGCATTTCTAGTAAGTTTAAGTTAAAACTTATTTTATAGTATATACTATGAGAAAAACATTATTATATATAAATAATTTTAATTATTAAAATATTAAATTATTAAAATACAAAACCCCTCTTTATGTAGCAATGGAATAAAAACAAGAAAAAGAAACATCATTGTATCAGCATTAAACATGCATACAATACATGCTTGTTGTACTATGGTGTTAGGATACAATTTAATTTTAATAATATCATAGGACATACTTCAGTGTTATATGCTCTACAATATAATAACAGACTGGATGCTGTGTTTTTAAATGCAAAACCTATGAAACAGCCACCAATAAATGGTATTATTCTAAATATCATTTTTAATTAATATTTACACCTTTTTGTAGATGGATTCAATCTTATAAACTTACCTTTTTTCTTCTAGCAAACATAATTAATAAATTAGGGCATAAGCTTTCTGGGCTGAAATATAAAAATCAATATAAAACACAGTGTCAAACATAACATTGTGTGTATAATGAGGAAATCTCATTTCACGTAATCTGTGCAATGTTCTCTTGTCTAGCCATCATACATTCAAATAACGAAAACTCACTACAGACTTTTTATACAAAAACTAGCAACCGAATTTCAATTGCACAATATGATATAATTGTACAATTTACATGCAGATGGTAGCCTATAACAACATCCTATCTGATACCATCTTTTGCATTTTCTTGATATTAAAGATATATTTAAATTCAAACAATGTGCCTGGTTTCTGAAGCTAAATTTTAAAAATCAAATATTATGATAAAGGTTTTTGTAACCCACAAAACCAACTTATAAAACCAAATGAAAATCCATTCTTTATAGGTTTGACCATCCAATGTATGTCAGCAAAATAGCCTTTGATTGACAGTATAAATTAAGTGTTCCTATGCATCTGTCAGTGATATCTGGGAGTGATATGTAATGTGACTGTTTCAGACAAGTTCACACAGTGAGAAGGCATTCACACAAAATATAGTACTTTAACCTTATAGTGAAATATGAAATTGTTGATTTTGGTAAAAAAAAAATTCACTATAACTTTGTGAACTGAATTCATGTGTCTTCTGCCTAAGTGTTACCAGTTGTTAACCCTTTAATCTTGATAATGGGAGCTGTGCCTTAACACACCACCAACTCCGAAAAAGCTAACAGATAAGAACGAGAACAAAACTAATAATGAAGTACTCTGCAAATACAAACTTTATGAAAATAAATTTGTTTGAGAAGCCCGTGAATGAGCTCCTCACAAGTTTATGTCACACACTGATAATAAATCCAACTGACTCTTTTAAGGACCATAGCAATTTCCAAACTTTTATGTGTCATTCAGTATTTTGTTGACAAAAAGTTGGCTGTGGGACAATTCTTTCAGAAAGCTTTTTACAGAAACCCTGGTATGTTAAGTTTTTATGAAGAATAAACTGATGCATTTCCTTTCCTTCTTAAAATGTCAAGCATTAACTAAGCCCAGGTTTCTTTCTACATGCATTTTTCCTATTTGGTTTCTGCAACTATACAGATAGACGACCGCTACTATGTCATCCTATCTACGTAGATACTTTATTAAATGCAGTTTTGCAAAATCAGCTTTTTATTAATGTAGATATAATGACATCTGGTTACCTACTAGACATTTATTCACATACTTTTCTCAAAGAGAAATGTATATTATTGATTTTAATATGATAAATAAATAAGAAGTCACTTAATGTGTTGCAAATTGAATTAAACTGCACCTATTTACATATGTATGAACTAATATTAAGCCATTGCACAAAAATAAAAATAAATGGTCCTGAGCAGAAATGCATTACTTTAACAATACAGAAACACTTTTGACAAAAGATATTGTTACAGTTAAACCATAAATACATGTATCACCTAGAGTAACAAAGTCCAAAGATAGGTTATACATTATACCAGACCAATAAACAAAATAACTGGATAAAACAATAGCTTATTTAACTAAACTTTTTAAAACAAATCTTGATAGAAATGAAAGCTAGGAAAGGAAGTACGACACCACCAACTAAAATAAAAATATTTAACAGAACTGTATACTATTTATACTAGTGCCTATAAAACAAACATTCTGCCGTTCACAATACAATATAAAATATCTCAAAATACAACATTTGTCTCACATGCACAATGGCTTTAAAGTTAATGTATATGGTGTTCACAATTATTTTATTTTCAAACAGCTCATAGACAATTTCTGAGTGGATTGAATGAAATTTTCAACTGCTTCATGCAACAACTTTTTTTAAACAATTTAAAATGTTAGGTGTAATTTTAGCTAACATTTCTTTGTTAAAATCTAGTGAGCATTACTTGAGTATATATCATATACATGGACACCTCACATATCTGGATTATTCATTAGATATGATTTAATATTTTCCCATCATTATCTCAACTCAATCGCATCATGAAGGGCAATTTCAGTCCTGATTTCATAAAACAACTTTTATTAGCAACAAAATTCTGCTGTGATTGAAAAAGTTGACTTTTGTCTGGAAAACATAAAACATAATGGAGACATAATACTAGTAAGTTTTGTGTTTGCTTCAAAATTTTAAACTTCACAACATATAACATATCTACATTATAATATTTACTTGCATGAAAAAATTCAAAACCTACTTGATACTTTGTTAAAGTGGTGTCATTTTTTCCTGCATCCTAATAACACCCATCCCAAAAATGATAGCATGGAAGGCATTTGTACATTTTGTAATTCATGACAGTGATTGCGAGGACAAGGCAACCTTACAATTCACCAATACATAAACTCACAACTCACAATATGTTTACTATATATAGGTCTTGAGACAATTGTTGAGATATCCTTTCTGACATTTATAAGATGTTTTTAGAAGAAATACTCTTCTGCATATCTAAAAACTGGTTTGTTTCTCTGTACCATAATACTTCTAAGAAGATAATTATTTGATTGACGGTCATAAACCAATATTTAATAGGAGAACATAACTCACAAATCTACTCAATTTAAAAATATTTCCATGCACTAACTAATGATCAAATTTCTCGTTTTATTATGTTAAAATTGTTAATGAAACAGAGAGTTTACTTACCTAAAAGCAAAATAGCAAAATATAATTCCTATGATGAATACCCATATTACTAAAATATAATGAATGTAGCTGAAAAGGAAATAAACATACTTAATTTATATTTAGATTTACACACATATTGTATTTTATTGTCATACAGTTTAATTCTACAGGATGAGTTAAGAACACTTCTGCGAATCCAAAAAAGAAAAAAACCCTGTCATATGATCAGAATACAAACATCAGATTATTTAATGATAGTATATGCGAAACAAACAATATAGATTTTACAAGAAATGTTCTGACACCAGAGACCAATTTGCTGGTGCCAGGCAATGACACTGACAGTTACGAAAGACAGTAATTACAATTGATTTGCAGCGGCATACGAATCGTGATTTTTACTACAAAATAAGTAACATATAGGTAAGCAAAAATACCTGTATAGGATGATGGAAAGCACTGACAATAGGCCAGCTGCTGTAGAAAATTTTCTGTGTTGCTTGAGCAACCTGCCCACTTCCGACATCTTGCATGTTTATGAACTTTTTTTAGGGACATCTAGCGGATAACAAATTGATGAAGAATTTCTTTTTGTACATGCGTATTCAACCTATGTAAGAAATGTTATAGTTTGATCAATGGATAAAAGTTGTTTGTGAAAGATATCTAGATGTAGAATCGAAAGAGATGCACATAATCTCATTTTTTTTCCTGTCCAAGAGCTCTTTACATTTTGGAGATTGATTTGGAGATGTTTTGAAAATGGCGGCCCGTGACACGTCCACTATATGTTTGTTTGATGTTGATGGGACTCTTACAGCCCCTAGACAGGTAAGTATATTATGTACATAGTATTCGATTTCTTGCACTATAAGTTGCATGTAAAATAATTTTGGTGAAGTTAAATGCATAGCTTATGTTCAAAATTGTTTATTTCTGCGCACGTTTTAGAATGATGTAAAATAATAAATGTGGAATAGTGTTTGTTGACATTGTCATGGGGTGTCAGATTGTAAACAAATGCATATCATAGTTTTATTCCATTGACACTGATGCTATAATGCTTCCTAACAAATCAAACACATAAATATTTACAGTGCAGTTTTTACTATTAATAAGAAAATAAACAGCAATTATTTGTTTAATAATAGACTATTTGCATGCACTTGGTGGAGCCACCAGTCTTAGACCCAAAAGATCCCAGCATGTCGCATTCTGTGAATGACCAATGACGTACTTCTGCGTGCGCTCACGCGATTCATTCACAAAACGCATCCTTCGCATGCTGAGCAAAAAATTAAAATCTTATGTTCTTTGATCTTAGAAGTACTCTCCTTTTTGTGAGCATATCAATACATAAACAACTATTTACGGTAATTCTTCTCAAATTCGTACAAAAATAAAATAATTATTTTTTTTAATTTTGGGGGGTGTACGAAATTTGG
>JAOXYB010039395.1:0-28201 GCA_028565635.1 Phoronis ovalis | reverse complement strand
TGCTACCACAAGCTAAATTTTTGGATTGGGTTCCGCGGCACATCCCCGTAGTCAAAAAACCTTGAGTACCCCCCCCCCGGATATCTACATATTCATGAATATCAGATTATTAAAAACCCTCATGGAAGGCATACTTGATCTTCTTATCTAGGTACATTTCCATGAGCCTGTTGTTTATTTATCACCCGTTATTTCCATTAGATTTACCTTAATGCACTACGAAACTCATTTGCAGCCTAAAAATCGAGGTCGAAGTAACAGCTATACACCAGTCCTATTTCAATGGTCTTTTACGTTATGGGTTCTTTTGACGCCAGACCAGGTGCATAGATAGTCTTTGCAAATTTCTATACTATTTGCTTTCGAAGCCTAAATGACTTTAACCCTATTAACCAGTCTTATGTAAGGTTTTGTGTTTAAGCCCCATTACAATTTGTAAGAAATTAAACTTAACGAAACATATAAAAATCATAACCCCAGGAGTATAATAACAGCACCGTAACAGCCCCAAAATAACATGCAAATGCTGTAAAACAGAGATTTGAAGTATTCTTCGGTAAGGTTTCATACATAAATTTGTATTCTTCTAAAGGTATTCACTATTGACCTATCCAATTTTAGTGATTTTGTCTGGAAGCCAATAAAATACGTTTACTACTCAGTATTTTATATTATTTCAGGCTGAGAGCGTAATTTAACGTCTTCAACCCGGGGTCTTCATATGCCGTTACTTTTATTTGAGGAAACTTATCAAACGATTAACCATATAAACTATGCAAAAATTGCATTTTCTTATAAATAATAATATTTAACGACCATGAAACTATTACTATTATATCCGGACATTAGAGAGATATCAGCACCATTTTATTTATTAACTTCTAGCTCTGCTGATGATTGACCCATCCTTGATCTATTGTACAGAAAGATATTTCACTGGCGATTGGCCCGGAATCAATTTCAGGCCGTGACGTGGACAGTGCAATAATATTTAAAAGTTCAGACAGTACGGTGAACTGTAAATAACACTTTAGTCAGAAGATATTCACACCTTTGATTATTAGTGATGACCATTGAGCCCATTTAATCTATGCAACAATTGCATTAAATCCACGACTCAATAAGTTAGTTTATACGAAAGAAAGTACTGACTTAACTATAATTCTCCAGTTCATTTTAAACAAGTAAACTTTAGATAATATTGAGCAACCCAAGAAAAGAATCAAAAAGGTTGAAGTGCGATAAACATTGATCTATCACATAGAAGCCTGCTGCAGGTGTCCGAAATAACACATTTGGCACAATACCATTGAAAATCCCCTATTATAATGCTATACACAACATAGCAAAATAAACTGCAATGTAAAGCTGATTCGGTTTAAATTGTGGCACCTGCTCTAATTTTTTTTTGTGGAAAACACTACATTAGTAATTTATTGCGCATAACCACCATGCAGTAGTAGATTGGTTATATACTACAAACAAAAACTAGACAAAATGTAATTATCGTATAAAGGGTTAGTTAGATTATGCAATTAAATTATGAAATCTAGAGATGTAGTGCACCATGCAGTCTGTTCCAATTATCAAGCGCTGATAAAGAAAATAATCAACCCATATTTAGTTTTTAAATTAAATTGTTTTTGTATTATTTTTGTAGACTAAAATGTGCCTTAGGTATGAGTTATGTTTGATTTCATAACACAGGTCTCTTCCATATACATATACTTGTATCAGGAATTACCTTCGAGTGTTGCATGGGTTACGTACCCGGGTTACATATCTACAACACTTTGCATCCTTGCGGTGATTGACGTTATTTGTACAATGGCAACTACGCAAGTAATGTGTAAAAAGTTGAATAGTCCTAAATCCCAAATCTTGAAAAAAATAGTTTAAGGGTTTCCCTGAACATTCAACAATAATTTTATTGTTGCGGTTTTCTCTGAGTCAATAAAGTTTGTTTGTAACTCAAAACGTAAAATGTGTAGCATAAGTAAACGAAAAGAAGTGTATAAAACACTTTAAGTTTGACTTCTCCACTTCAAGAGCCCATGATCGAAATATCAATAGAAACTCAATGCAGGGACTTATACCTTACCTAAATCTCATAAAATGTTAGAAAACCAGACGACGAATTTAATGTCAGATAGCAAAGGCAAATACATAAATGAAGTTAGATACGTGTGAAATTATGACCTATCGTTTAATGACATACACAATAATTTTGCAGTTTTTATCAACTCGGGTACTGTTAAAACAATCGATGCTCCAAGGGCTGTCAGATTAAGTGTCGAGAAGGGTGCAGGAATCCAGGGGCAGGAATGAGTCTCTAATTATACAAGAATCTGCTCTTTAAGGTCATTTTCTTTACAACTCTAATTGCTATTATAACAAGTGTAGCCTAAGGTAGGTTTCAAATGTTGTAAATATATTTAAGTTGAAACCATTGTGTTCTAGTGTCATTTTTAGTTTTTAGTGTATTTTATATACAATGACTATTTTACTCCTAACTATATACTATAACAATGACAAAACCACAAGTCCATTTATCCTATATAGCCCATAGTAAAATTGTAATGTATAATAATTGTTAAAAGTACCAAATATTGGTTAAATTTAGTTTGTTGTTCGAAGCAAACAAGCTGTTCATTTTATGGTTTTATACAATGCAGGCAAACAGGTGGAAAAATTGAATAGTACTCAATGCTCGTGCCAGGGGCGAGCTGAAGGTTAAAGTATTCACAAATCAAGGAAGAACAATTTTGCTAAATCCGCAGGGAGCGATAAAATTTTAATGGAAATATCAATCGGTATTAAACCATGCGTGATTCTAAATCAACAGGCACGGAGTGCCAATTCATATGAAAACGAATTACAAACACAAATATCAGAGGATGAGCGACATAGAAACGAAAAGAGAATAAGAGATGTAGTAGGCAAATAAAATAACCAAGCCAAGAACTTCTTCCAAATTACTGAAACTGGTACCAATAATCTTCATTGTACAACGATTAAAGTAGGTTATTGGTATCAGTTTTGGTAAACTGCAGAGGTTTTTGGCGTGGTTATTTCATTTGTCTTTACTACTTCTCTGCCAAAAAGCTATACCAATTTACCGAAACTGGTACCAATAACATCTGCCAAATTTTATATAATGAAGATTATTGGTACCAGTTTCGATAAATTAGCAGAGGTTATTGGCTTGGTTATTTCATTTGTAATCTTGTAATTGTACCGATAATCTTCACTGTACAAAAATCGAACACTTTCCAATGAAGAATATCTCACAGTGCCTTGCAGAAGAAGTGATATATTCCGCTACAGCATATTATAAAATATCAAAACTGTATCGAAGTTTATTTTATAGTATTATTATATTTTTGATAAGATTTTGCTGGGTAACACTATAACAGTACCACATAAACGATGTTCTTTAAAATATCGCTTTCACAGCACGAGGGAGGCGCATTGAGATAAGGTTTCTTATGATAGCGAGCTAAAACAGTTGGAAATACAGTATATATGTTATTCTTCAAAACAGTCAAGGTTTCACTTGTTTTTATCAAAATTTCTAGTTGGTTTTATTTATCAATGACCTTTTAGGAATTATTTGGAAAAACGCTTCATTACTAGGATCCTGCTGTAATTTTCTCGCGTCCATGTTTGAAACAATATACATTTCGAAATAGTGGTCACAAAACCGCGATTACGTTTTTTTAGTATAAATTCAGAATAGCTACTAATAATGACAAGTACTCAAGCTACTGAATACAATTAAGCAGGTACCTTATTTTAATACAAAAATATGTTTCCATCGCGGGATGGTTAGATATAAGACTGCAATAAGGCGTTCAACTACATCTGAAATGCGATTATCGTCTTAGCTGTGAAAGCCAATTTTAAACCTTTTTCCCTTTGCATGTCCTTTAACACAGGTATCCTTCGGGCATTAATAATCTCATAATACAAGTTCGTACATTACACTGGGCTATACAACCATAAGTGAATTTTTAATCCTGTTTGGCGGTAATCAGTAAATTGAAAGATTATGGGAAATGGTAAAAGGGTTAAAGAAAATCCATTGAAAAATCCTTGTATACTCATATACTAAACTGAGATCCTAAACCCCATTAAGAAAAGCGCTTTGGTACAATTAGTATATCCTCAATCTCTAAACTATAAACTCGTTTACAAATTTTATCCAGCTAAACTTTTTAAGCAACAGGTTTCCCCCAATTTTTAAAATGTGTACGTTGTACTTTTTCTTTTTTTTTTTGTGACAAATAAAATAGTCATATACACTTTAAGTTGCCCATTTTTCGTTAAATACATCAGTTTTGTTGTTAAAACATTGACACACACTATAGTTTTAAGACAAGAATGTTACCATATAGATTATATAATGTCGTAGCTGAAGAAGTATTACATTTGCTTATTGCCGGCAAACAGTTATTACAGGTACCTTACCCCTGACAGGTGGTTTTTCTTTAATTGAATTAATAATATTTCAAGACCTGCTGTTAACTAGCAAATTGTACCATTAAAGTTTTTGATCCGAACCGATTGTGGTATTTTATTCTTTTAAAATTATAACATCTCAATTTTCTTTTTGTTGTACGCACATATTATATTTCTTTTGAATCAGTAACAGTGTTTCACATACTATAATCAACCTTTTTGCTTTATAGTATGACAATATATTCGTATCATATATGTTTATAAAAAGAATGTAATCTGGCCACGGGCCAATCATTATAGTGGATTCCGATACGATTCGTATATGCATGCGGGCCCAGAAAAAAAATAGAAATAGGCGACTTGTGCATTTTCCACACCTTCTTTGCCCCTTTTACTATAAGGGTGTAAATATGTAATTTAAACTCCCTTTATATAAAAAATCTATGAATTTTTGTTTGTACTTTTCAAAGTAATTGTCATCTTTTTGTGAAATTGTGGAAGAATGCAAACAGTCACAGCATTCTGACAATATTAATATCTAGTAACTTTTGCACGCACCGTTAACATAATGAAAACTAAACTTACTTTAAATGTTTTATCTGTGCGCTATCTTCCAGCAGAACTGCGAAGTGTCGAATGCAATAATTTTGGTTGCTTGGTAGAAAAAAATGCAACGGTCAATTCAATCAGTACATTAACTCTTCCTGTCAGTCTATAGACGTGATCTTAGCTGGTTCTGAAATTTATACCAACAACTTCAGTTTAAGTACACAAGTACGCGATAAGCTTTAAGCACATATACACAAGTTGGATTCTGGGAAGAGGTTATTTGGTGCATTTCATCGAAGTTTGCGTTCTGATTTGTTGTCTTATCATACGTAATACGCCCCTTGTCAAATGGATCCCTGGTGCTACGCTGTGTGGATTTTATTACCCTATCGAATATATGCATCCTATTAGGTTTGTAATCTTTATAAAAGTGGGTACAACTGTTTGAGTTCGGTTAGTGTATGTGTATGTACATGTGTCATAAATTTGACTGACGTATGCTTTTGTTAAGTCATTTTCTTCTACAAGCAAGTGTTATTGTTAAATGTATACATTTTTATAAAAGCCTATTTTGTCATTAACAGTTGAACGCGCCAACGATATTATTCATAAATTTGTTTTGCTTGGAAGTAACTCTCGCAATTTTATCGTCTCCGATTACACATTATTTTATTACAATATATCCCAGATATTTTTATTTGCTAGATTTGTGACACATTTTCACGCGATATGTTGCAGTAGAAAGGTGTCATTGCAAATTACGGAGTTCGATTAGTACGAAGAGTGTTTTCTTTTCACTTCTGGCTTGGAATCGAAATAATCCATTCCGGTCATTATTATGTTCTGCTATTCAGAGCAAAGCCTATTTATTATTATGCATATATTGTCTCATGTATGTTACCTCAAAGTAAATCATTTTCATATTATATAGTGGAAAATTAGTCTGTTTAACAACTAATTGAAGACTATTGATTTACAGAACATTAGAGACGCAGCTCTTATCACATTACAATTTACAGTAAATTAATTGTCATTAACAAGCACAGGACTCAATACATATATGAACTAAGACTAATATTTTAAGAATATCGACGAAAAAACTTTCACACCGTGAAGTTTATATTTTGTAGTAATAGTAAAGCTTAATTTACATATAAAAAGTACATATACACCCGTTGACCTATGCAACCACATACCGCTGGAGGTCACGAACTTATTGATGTCACTAAAATTTACCGACCCCTCATTTCGGTGAACAGATGAATTACAAAACAACCGCATTCATGGAATTACGACCCAACTAGTGTCGGATTACATTTTCAGGTACGGTGCTCCAATATTCAGATTGCACGTAGACGAGTCCGAGAACAAAAGGATGGAGGCACTCAGGACCCTGCGAAGTAATGTTGCATATCGTTTACGTCATTGTTTTTTTTTAGTACAAGTTCCGTTTTATTACGGTCCTGGATTAGTGGTGAACAGTCCTGGAGCATTATTTCCGAGAAAGCTATTTAAATTATCCCTCGCATTGTTAGAATTTGCATGATATGTGTTGTACATTCCAGCGTACATTACACTTTTTTCGGTATGACACGTTTACACAAGGGGCAAGAGCAGAAGGGGCAAGAGCAGCTTCGTGGCCGTTGGAAGAAGATAAGAAATGTAATAAGAAATAAATTTGGCCTTGGTAATAAAAATACCAACATTCTATTTTCCTGCTATTCCGGGTCTGTTATGCACCACACTGACCACACAAATGTGATGGTAAAAGAAATACAACAAAAGATAGGGTACATTGTATCACGTTGGGATGAACGAAAGTGCAGACGGATCTTTATCAGTCTTTTTTTATGTCTCCAAAATCCTGCTCAAAACAAACATTATATTTTTTTTTCTCATTACTTCACGTCTGCTGACCAACTTCCCCCAGGCAAGCCTAGTTATATATTATTATATACTACCAGTGTAAATAATGCTTATTCTTTTTTATTTACATATTCTTGCCTTATTAATTTTTATCAGCATTGTACACAATATTAAATGTTATAGGAGAATATTACCCGCGGGGTTTTGACTTGTCTCTATCTTTTCAAAAAACGTCATGTTTTTCAGTTGTTTATTAATCGTTTTTGCAAACAGATTAAAACACTATAGTGCAGATATTGTAACTTTTTATTGAATATAGACGCATTCATTGTCGCTTCTTGAAAACAGGTGCTTAATTGACATACTAACACTAACCGGCTCTGTTTAATTATGGATAATTGGAATTAATATAAAATATTTCAAAACTATTATCTAAAAGATTTTGATTTTCTAACTTTAATACTTAATTTAACTTTGAATTTAAAAAAACGGCTCTTGACTTTTAACACAACTAAACATATGTAAAGAATAAGCATATATGTGAGTGTAAGTATTTAACAGAAACTGTATACATTAACCGCAATAAATTTATAAATTCCAATTAATATTTCTAATGACTGAAGTCAGTCAAGGCATAAACACTATAACGCGATAGGACATAGTCATTAGAAACATGTTCATGAATTTAACAAGTGGCACCCAGAATCGTAGAAATGAAATAAAAAATCCTACGTATCAGAACTTATTTTTTGACAAATCATCAAAATAACCATCAAGGCTTCCAAAAATTTTATTTCCTTAACCGTTCATCGATAATTCAGGTCGTTAAGGGTAATTTAGGTACTGACTTTCATGTTTACTAAAGTATCAGAAAGTTTGCCTTACAAGATTAACATTCATGCATATAAACCACAAAAGCCAATAAACCACAGACAAGATGTTATAAGGTCTTTAATAACTGTATTAATCGATACAAAGGATAAAATTAACTTTTAATCGGTTATGTATGAAATAGTATCGTAGGTCAAAAGCAGGGCAAGATTATTTTGAAGCCACAGGTTTCCGATACTCGCCTGAAGTCAGAGGATAACGCCGATACAATCATGTACAATGCACGTGAACCAAGGAAAAATACCCGGAGATAACAAAGATAAATCATTTCGCCCTTCTCTCTAATAATAACATTTTAACTACTATTTTCTGTGATAATATCAAAGACCAAACCCCTAAAGATACACATCGTGATAGAGATGTTATTTCAAGCCCAAGATGACTAAAGCATTGTACTACTGATACTGGTATATCTTTGAATAGAACTAGGTAATTATTTTGTAGTACTATCATACCAATCCCGCAAAGGTGCACATCGTGCAATAGGGTTATTGGCGGGGGATAATGTTTCAACGTTTAGCACCAGCTGAAATATTACTACAGATGACCAAAACACCAAAAATTTAATATATCTAACGACTAATGTCTGCTCAGTCTAACATACGACTGTTACAGATTGACAATGCAGTCCCCGGGAATGCAGTAAGCGTATATATATACGTATACACACACAATGAACTCCGTACTGCAAACTAACTATGCAAACTAGTTCTCAAGTTATATTTCAGGTAGTAAAATTTCAGTACTTTTTAATCATGTCACTTATGACTTCTCAACTTTTTTGCAGCGGAAATCTAACGTTAAGTGAACATTAAATGACAATTCGTTAACCTCGTGCGGTAGAAATAAAAAATAATATGCTAATAAGCAAGAACATGTGATACGGAGCATGCAGCATATTATATGTTGTGATGTAAGAGGAACAACTGCACTGTCTGGTTGAACAGTATAATCGAGTGCACTTCTGACTGTCACAGATTCATTTGTCAAACCACAGATTTAGAGTACATCTAATATTTCTTATATTAATGCTTTACATGACAGAGCGGTCTGTCATCGTGTACTTATAATATTTTAGCATAATTATGAAAAAAGTGTACCGCACTGTAAAAAATCATTTTGACCTAATCATTCTCGTTGTTGTACCGACCACCGGAATTTCTGTTCAAGATAACGTTCAAATAATGCACAGTAAACAGTTGTGTTTTGACACTGTCTTCCTGACACAGTTAGAAACACATAGGTTAATTACTGTATTTTTTGTTGTTAATAAATCATACTATAGTAAGATATCATTGTCATGGTCTGATCGAGGTACTGCATGATTTGGAAAAATATCGTTTAACCTTTCAAGAACAGGCTTTGAACTTATGCTAAAATATAAAAGTAAGCTAAAACGTTTATTAAAAAACTCATAAAACTACCATTGTCAGCTGTACAGCAATTTTTCAAAACTTACGCAAAAACATCAAAAGTTAAAGTTGTGTCATAGTCAATAGTTCTGTATATTTTGCGCTTTCTGCATTCCATAATAACGCACCTAGTACCCTGAAATCCGAAAACCCGCTGCAAACATCAATCCGTTAATCACATTTGGGATTAAGGGATATCTTAACTGGATTTGGCATGTGTTTGACGATGTAAGGGCTAATTTGGCTGCAATCCAGTCGCCATTTTTCTAGTGAGTAAAGAAAAGTTTATGCTCTGGCGCTTTTGGGTTCGATTGGTGAAGAGGTAACAACATGGAATACCCGTTAAATAAATAAATATGAATACACAACGTAGCGCAGTTGTAACAATATATATTACTTAATTACTGAAAAACTCTATGTAACTACTGGTGGTCATACAGGTAACCTTCCGGCCTTCAGCTGACATATCGGTATATTTTATAATCAGAATGAGAATTAGTGCTCATTGTATAAAAACACCATGCTGCAATCAATCAACTGGACAATTCCATTTATTAATTACAACTTTTGTTCACCTTGGTGGGTTCAAATTAAAGTCAGACATAAAAGTAAGTTCGCATGCACCTTTTAAAGCTTTAGCTCACCACCTGGAACTATATGACTTATATTTTAAAATAATGGACTTCAATTAACTAATCCATGAAACACAATATGTCATAGCCTATATATGTCGTCATTTATTTTTTAATTTAATAATCACTGTTTGAGTTCATATAATTTTTTATCAATTCAATCACGTTTTTAAAGAATTTTAAATATTACACAAAGCTCTTCGTAATTGTGCGTGTCAGTTGACTTTTTGTACCTCTTTAATTTTTATTTCCCACACGTTAGGTAATTTTCATGAGTCCAATGAATTTGTATTTCAATGGATTTCCACTAACTTATACATGAGAGACTCAAGAACTTTAGCCCAGTTATAAATGACATCATTGAGTTTTAGTTTATGAGCACTCAAAAAAAAACTTGTGATTTTGGCTGCCACAACACCAGAAACACAGCATACAAAGTACGTCAGAAGTATTAATTCCTATTAGTTATAATATTCCCAGGTATATTCTTTATGCTAGTTACATTTAAAAAATCGTTTGCTTAATTGTCTTACAATTTGCTTATTGTCTACATTGACCCTGCATCAGAACTTGAAACGTCTTGCTGAGTCAAATATATTATTATTAATATTATGCACTTCTTCGAAAGTGTGGAGGAATGTGACAGTCAGCTGACTTTTTGAACCCCGTTATATTTTCGACACGTTCGTAGTCCAAAATATTTTCATGAATCAGAGGGCATGGATATGAATCTTGATTGATTTCTACTAATTTCATACATATATACTTTTTCAATTCAGTCACCTTGACATTATGCACTTCTTTGAATTGTGCCTGCCAGCTGACTTTTTAAAGGCTATTACTTTGTGCTTTATTCGCGTTCCTCGTTCATAAAATTTCCATGAATCAGAATGCACTTTAGATATTTTGTCTTGGAAATTGTTTGTTTTTCTTGATAAGGTTTTGGTTTAATACCTTTTAGATTTAAATGATTTCCTCGCGTATCAACCTACGACAGTACATATTTAGACAAACCACAGATTTCACCATAAAAATGCGGAATTGGTCACCATACTGCAATAATGTATAATATTCATAACAGTAAATAATTATTCTATTATATAGAGGAGACTTCGTAATTTACTGATTAATAATTTCGTTGCACTTGCTTGTGTATATCATACTGAAATTCCTTATTCGGATATCACTGGGATTCGGTTTATAACGTACCAAGTGTACTGTGACTGAAACCGTGCAATGTTGCAAATTGCAATAACATTTTGAGCCCACGGATTGCCCTTACCACAACTTTATTAAATGTATATAAAATAAATGAACAACTCGTTTTTATATCCGTAATCAGTGTCAGAAGTCTAATAGAGATACTCACTTCTTTTGGTTGGTACCAATCGTGCTAATACGGTCTCCCGGTAACACCTGTTCGTTCAAAGAAATGAGCTAGCAGTTATTTTAGAATTTTCTGCTACAAAGATTTCCCTTTAACACTAGGAGATAGTGTACTTGTAACTATAGAACCTATAATTTTAGGAGTCACCCTCTCCGAACGCAGGGATCGTCTCTTCGGTATATCTAGACCCGGGGGGTTGCTGTCATTCAGTTCCTAGTATATACATGTACCGACCGATATGTCCTCTTTTTCAACTACCACATTTACCACAAGGTATATTTATCACGCTTCTCAAAGTCTTATTTACCACAGGGTATACTTTTCTTGTTGGATATTCACCACATACATATCCTTGCCGCAGGGTATATTTTCAAAAAATTTAGGTCCGTAAATTTTCACATATTTACCGCAGTGTATAATATAATTTTCAAGTTAATTTATAATATAATTTTCAAGTTAATTTTACACATCTGGGAGAGTTATTTACTAGTACAAGAGGGATTCATGTTTTGTTATTTACGACAGAGTCTGTTTTTGGTGACCTTTATTTACCAATAGGCCCAGCCAATATATGAACATATAATTTAGCCCGACAGTTTAGGGGAATATACGAACGTATTCCCTTTGCGTTGCAAATATGCCAACAGTACAATAAACAGGTTATTACGAGCAAGAAGCAGGTTAAATAACAAAAAAATTGTTAAAAAGTACAATTATAATCGAGCTGCAATTATTTAACTTCCATATGCAGCTTAATTGTGACGATATTGGGATAGCCAGATCCGGTCGGAGCCAGATTAAAAATATGAAAGTAGCACTAGCATATTTTGGACGTGAACTGTGTGAACGCGGATTTGTCTCATTACGTGGAAATCTCGAAAAAGTAAACATATTTATTTGCTTACAATCTTAGTTTTCGAGACTTACAATTCTGGTTAAATAAAGTTTGAAATTGGGTCACATTGATGACGTCATTAACTCGTTTTAATTTTTGATTTATTCAGTTCAGCATACCTCTACAGTTTATAATAACAAGCACATGTTTCACTACACACGCGTAAGTACGTGGCGGTAGGTAAACAAAAATATGTCCTAAATTAAACCTCTTGCTTTAATTACACACTAAAAAAACAAAAATATGGAAATATTGACACAGTTTTTTTAGAAGAGTGCCACAATCTCGTAAAGAATGTATGTTTTCAAGTTCCTTTTCAATAAATCAGGTTTTTACACTGTTCAAATATAATATGTAAGTGATCATATGGGATCCAAGTATGGGCGTTTCATGCGGGAGATTTCGAGAAAATATGAGATTTAAGAGTAAGCATAGCATTAAAAAATAACAATAAAAACCCCATTTTAGTTGAATTACTGATAAAATGTCATTTGCATTTTACAAATTAAAACGTTAGGACAAATGAATGCAGTTTAATGTACAAAATAAGTTTTTTTTACATTATATGAATGCTATAATGTAGCCCGATAAAATATCCACTTGAACATGAACAAATACATATCTATCTATCAAAAGTTCTTTTGATAGATAGATTATGTACATGCCCGTATGAAAATTCACACTTAACAGTAGAAATGTGCCCAAGAAATTATCATAAAAAAAACCTGTTAGTTATCAGAAGGTTTTAAATTTTATTAGATGCATTGAAAGTTTATTGTTGTACTTTCAAATAGCATAAGCAATGCATTTATAGCTAATACGATTTTAAAAACATAAAGCGAAACTCGAATAAGCATATATCGGACCAAATTTGCAGCTCCCAGTGCAATAGGAACACACGCCGGCGAAGCCACAACTTTAATAATGTTTATAACCACCAGATGACCTTGAAATATTCCTGTGAATTAAGAGATTGGCTCGTGACAAGGATAACGACTATGTGCACTTGATAACCCGAAACAATGCAAACAATCTCACAGGTTCTGATTACAGGATTATCATAAAAGCCAACACAACCTGGACAATAAAATGTGTTTGGAATATATTCGCACGAGTACGGGGTATTCACCAGATAAGTACTAGATCTAGCCCAAAAAATCTTGGTGAAACAATAATTATTTGGAATGCTATCTGCATCTTATCATTCACTATTTCACCCCCTACAGATCGAGTTATGTGATTTTGTTTCCCGAGACAATGCACGTACAGGCATAAAACAAATAATACTGTAATTATATATGTAATTATATATGTATATATATATATATATATATATATATATGTTATATATATTTTTATGTTCATTATCCAGGTTATTTGGCAGCGCCATCTTTTGAAAAAAAAAGGAAAATGATTTTTTCCGAATATATATATTTTTTTACTGTTTATTCATGTAATTTTTGGACTATGAAAAAGAAATGTCAATGCATATTAAATATCTAGGACTGAGTTATAATAGTCCCAGTAGATGTGCATGATCTCACGTAAACTCCAAAATTATATGTCACTTCTTGGTGCAGTGAACGTTTTGTGAAGATATCATTGGAACGCATCTATCTGCAACTTACGTACATTCAATCATATGACCACATATATGCTAGGTGGTCACGTATGTATTTATGATCAAAGTACACATTTGAAGGCGCACAAGAATCAACAAAAAATAGATTAGCACTCATTGACTCCACTTGCAAGCAATGAGTACGCGAGGGTAAACGAGTAACGAGTAAAGGAACCAACATACTCTGTACTATATTGACAGTGTAAAGCTGCTCTTCGCACCAACTCAATTTAATTGCCTATGCAGAGACTTCCAGAATGAGAAAAAAAAGAGGCAAACGATAAAAAATAGATTTAAATTGTTTATGTATATGGAAATAACCCTGTTAATGGTCTAACTGTGAAAATACAAAAGACACTTAGTTTTTGGTTTACACATTATTGTGTAAAGTCCTTTATCTGATTGCAATTAGTTTGCAATTTTTATTATTTTTGGCCGGGATTTGATACTGTATCTAAATTATGACCCCAGATTTAGAGGTATATTGTTTCACATTCATTATCCAGCTTTCCTTATCGGACATAAAGCCCATACTATCTACTCAGCAGGGGTCTTTTTGTACTTAATGCCTTTACCTTTAAGCGTTCAGTCTGGAAAGCTGAGAACCAGACTTTTGCGCTGTGAACAGTGTTCGCACCCATTACACCTTCAATGGTCTGCTTGCATGCATCTGGGAGAATATAGAACCCTTTTTATATTTCCAATATGTTCGTGAAACCATGTTGGATCGTTTCGATTAGGCAGAGTTATGAGTTAAAAAAACCCTTGTCAGCAGTGAACTTTATTGGAATGAAAGCAATAGCATTTATATTTTATGATTTTATTTATTTTTACTTAGTGCAGTTGTAATTGTATTTTGTTTGTGTTTATGCAATGCAAAATTAATCACGATTTGAGATAATGTTATAAATAATTAAAATTACAATAATTACAATTTGTAACGAATATATGGGTAGATTTATAGTGTTAATTATATTTTTTTCAAAGCAAAAGAAAACCTGTTAATGAAGAGAATTTTCTGCTTTTCTTGATAAAACGTAACGTATTTTCTTCGTTTCGACCTACTATGAGGTGCATACATGTAGCTATAATTCAAATTTTACAAACTGTTTATGAATAACCTTTTTTTGCATTAGTTATGAAGCGTTTAAAATAGTTCTTCAGCGATTTTAATATTTCTTGATTTTCTAGCATACTCATTACCTTTAAATAGATACAGTGGAATAACCACGTAAGCAAGTAGGTGTTGTTGCATGTAAATGCCATAGCTATCAATTTTATTTGGGCTATTTTAGTTGTTATCACCTATCCGTGAGAACAGATACTTAAACTCTAGATAAAAATTTTCATTCATGCTAAGAATATACTTGAAGTGTACAGAAATACATGGCGCACTTGAGATAATCGAAGTACTAAATGCCTGTCTTGTCTCATGATTATAAATTATCGACATGGCAACTAAGGGTTGAGGAAAGTGCTTTCTATCGAAAAACCAATAACGTTGCATGAAATACTAAATTTCATTTCAACGATGTTCGGTCTTTTTATGCATTTATAATTAATAGTATTTTATTGATTCTTTTTTACGATTTAACTTTTTATTTGTTTTAAATTGTTCTTAAGTCAATTCGAAAGCAACAGAATGATTTCTATAAAACATATTTCGGAGCGATACAATATTATAAAATATTTAGAAACGGATTTTATTGTTTGTTTGCAACTAGCATGCACTATATAAGGATTCCTTACTCCTGGGCATAAACTTGGCCAAGTATTTACAGGAACGGTCATCAAGAGTGATCTTTCAAAATTTGTAGGAGATTTAACACGCTATTTACACTGATACCAGGTACAAGTGCACTTGTTATTAATGATGTACTAACGGAGTCATCATCATAAATAGTCCACCTCCACCCATCCTATTCTGCAGGAGATTAACGACATTACACTTATACAAGGATACAAGTGCACTTGATATTAATTCCACTAACGGGATATCAAACATCAAAGAGCTCCGACTTGTACCTGGTCATACCATCCAGGGTCCAAGAACATTCAAGAACTGCAAAATAATTAATTTGGTAACTTACTATATTTTTTACAATAATTTAAAGAAATGCTATTAAAAGCATCTTTAATTGACATAAAATTTTAAAATGGGAATCGTGCCTGTCTCTGCTTGATCGTGCATTTATGTCAATAAAGAAAGAGGAAAGAAATTAAATTATAAATTTGCTACAAAATTATTGTGTTAGCTTTTTTATGAAGGTTGAAGCATCAGTTTATCTTTCTCAGGTTTAACTCACCTTTCGCTCAGTTATAAACTTTCTAATCCCATTAATTAAAATTGATAGCAACGTTACCTGTCTGAAATAGCCTGATAAACTCTTTTATATTTTTCTCAAGATCTTTGCGAAAATGTTTTTTGAGTTACATTTTCCGGACAGTTTTCGTTGGTTAGAGTTTACTATTCCACGTTTACTCATTTAAATTTAAAGTGGTATAAAGCATGATAAAGAATACTGATTTTCCGCACATGTCTATAATAGTTTGCTTATAAACTTAATGTAATTATGTTACAATAATATTATGCAAGACATGTTGAGAGCAGACTAGGTACAGATTTACAATACGACTTTTGGACTAGTTTTGCCTGTAATGTCTCAGAGATGTATAACACTGCGTTCTATAAGAGAGAACACGTGAGGACGTGATAGATGGATGAAATATGGATCGCGGATCATGGAGCATCTGCTTACTGAGTAAAAAGTTCAAAAAGTAATAAATCAGTCAAAAAAAAACAAACACAACATTTCTATTAAATGCGAAATATCTATAATATCAAAAGTTCAACTATTTTGATATTTGACTCAGGTCCCGGCTGTGGCCTGCTCACATTTTGTCCTCAAATGTACATACATTCTGGTCATATACAAGTTTAAAGCCAGCGTTTAAAGACTCAGGGGAATTTCATATAAATTCCTATGTAACCATTAACTTTGCATTATATCTTCACGTTTGCCTAAAACATCATGATACGAATCGGCACCACACGACCACTTGCCAAAACACTATATATATAAATTTGCACTCGTTGACCCCAAGACCGCACTGGCACTTGCTCAAATATTTACATACATAATTTAATGTGTACTTTTGCGTTGATTGACATGAATGTGAGGTTTTTATTCTTCCCAGAAGTTAGAAGTATAATAGGAATAATATATTCTGTATTTATTCGTTTTTCAATCAGGATTGTTGAAGCTATAAAAATTTCAGTTGGCTCCAATAAATTATGGTTTTAATTTAAAGCTATTATTTCAAGACAGTGTCAAGTAATAGTGAATAATATTTAGTTAAATTAAACTAATTTACTGATCAAGTTACCAAGCAAAAGAATACACAATGATGCACCTTACTACATATAATATCTCGTTCATATTATGAATATAATAAATGAAGTGGTTGTCTTTAAAAACAGATGTATTTTCTTCTAACCAAAGGACAAGTGAAAACTGTGCATATAATCTTACATTTCCCACGTTTTAAAATCATTTAATTTGAATTTTGTATGATGTGCTAGCAGGTGCAAACATGGCTAGAACGCCCCTATTCGTGATCATAGGAATATGAATTACAGAACTAAAATGCACCGAATGACCTCTAATATTTTACGTTTGATTGCTAAAACGTCGCCACTCCTTTCTATTAAGTTAAATATGCATGTGAACTAAGCAAAAGAAATAAACAGAGATACAATTCATCGGATTTTAACATTGAAATATATAGTTTTGTTATTTTCCATTTGCGAATTGAAACCGTCCGTTAAAACAGCACTGTCTGACACTGCAATGCCATTGTCCGATAGGCTGTAACACGTTTTATTTTCAAATTATAGGTAAATGTTCAAATTCACTGGTTGCGGACGAACAAATGTTGACAAGTGACAACATCTACCAGTGCAGTACGTTATCACTATACACTGACAAGGTGTTTACAATGTTATTTATAATAAAGTATTTTCGATTCATTTTATGGAAAATTAATTTGATTAACTTATTATTAAAGATAACTGATTTAAAAGTTACGTTCTAATATATATTAGTGTTATAATGATAATTAGTCATTTTGGTTTTCCTCTTCTTAAAACTTGATTGATATCCAGAATCAATGGACATGTTTGTTAATTAGAGTTCATTGGTTGTTTACTGGCTAAAGGCTTAATTATGCATTGACCAAATCAGATGTACGTGCTTCAACAAGGATCCAGATACTTAATTCCGAAAGTTTTCATTGATGTTATATAATATACATCTTTTTATCAAGAAAGTCAAATGGTCAAACCGTACAATTGTTTACGTAATTTCTGGCTTCTGAATTAAGCTCTTGCACCTGATGGTCAAAGTACAATCTTCTCTCTGTATAAAAACTTTATAATTATTAATTAAAATTAGTCCGAGTTATACCTTACAACAATAGGAATACGAGTGATACGTAGATTCTGCATATCCTAAAATCCTTCTGGCAGCAATAAACTCACCGTAACCAGGGAGTTTTTAAGATGGTTTATTAAAATAAACGAAAATTAGGGGCTTACTTTGATAAGTAAAATTGTGTAAAAGCTGAGGTATCTCCATGTTGTTCGTTATTTTTGTTGCACTCTATGACTACCTTGACAAGTTCCCCAGATGTCGATCGAGGTTAAACAGAAGTCTTCCTGGTTCAAATTATTTTTAGAGATGATACTAGCTAATAAATGAATGTATATTTTGACTGTTGGCTTTTCTTAGAATTAAGCTTTACTGGACAATCGCAAAAATGTGCATGATTCGGAACAAATGCAGTGTCCCATGGAAGGAAGGAATATTTATGATCTTAGATATAGCATAAATAGAATGTGTTAATTTTTCCATCAATTGAATGAATGAATAACACGTTTAAATCGTGGTTAGTGGGTTAAGAGGTTTAGGAGCACCGGCATACAGACTCCGCGCCGGTTCGAGATGAATTTGGTATTAGATAGGTTTCGTTTACTGGGAATTGCTTCTCAGTCGGGTTCTCAGTTATCGTGACACCACTTGATCGACCTTCATTTCAAGAGCCAAGGAATGTAGAATAGTTGGATCGACTTTCATGAAATTGCAGTATACTTTTGCTATTTTTTAATTTTTCCATTTATTTTTTACTACCGAAACCATTTTTTTGTTAATCGATCGGTACCTCCCCTACCCTCATTAATAAGCCTCTAGCATTTAACAGAGAACATTACAAAGCACTGGGTTTAGAATGAACTAGGATCATAATTGTAATTTTACTGAAATATGTCATTATCATTATTATTAGTAGCATTCCTAAAATTTTAAGAACATTGATTTTTTTTAAATCATCAAGCACATTCAGATAGTTTTAAATAAGGCGAATAGGTAAATTATTTAGGACGTGGTATATTATATTTAAAAAAATTAAAAATCGTAATAATATTTTCAGAATTTTGCATCTCTAACATCCCAGATCCGACACACGACAATATTTTGCTGATGAATGAAGTCTACATTAATTTCTTTTTACCTATACATTATAATTCGTTTTTCTAAAAATAGAAATGACGAAAATAAATAAAGATGCGTAATATTTAAGACATTAAACATCAGGTTTTTTTATCACTACTAAGTCCATGGTACGAAACTGTAAATGGCAGTAATAAATTTTTTTTTAAAAATGTAAAGAATTTAGGGAAATTGAACGAAAATCACTTAGCACTTAATAACATTTTTTCATAAGATTTTATTTGTTGAAATATTACGCATAATATTTAAGTTCATGAACTCAGAACTTCCTAGTGCATGGACACTTTTACGTGAATTAAAAAGAGTATTTGATGATATGGTGCAGCGTGATTATAAAAGTTATTTTTATAGCTTTTTCTTTCTGTATACATAGAATTAAGCTAAAAAATGAAGCATTTAATTGCATTTTATTGTGTGACAAGTCTGGGCTTTCTTAAATGAATAAATAAGAAGCACTTAATGGCATTTTGTAGCGCGCACGGCTGGTTCTGTAGGCACACTGTTCATGGAATGACGGCCTTCTCTGCGTCTACAGAAATACACTCATTAAAAATATACTTCCCAAAAGATTGATTTTTCAAATTTAAAATAACAATACATTGATTTCAAACACAGATATGAAAGGTTTATTATTTTAATTTTATACTTGGCTCAATGCAACAAGAGGTAATTTTAGAAGTGCGACATTTAAATAATACTTAATTTTTACACAGTAGATTTACATTTCCTTATCGGACCCTAGATATCTGTCAAAACATCGTCGGGCGTTTGTATCACTATGTGGGTCACTTGGTGGGTCACTTGGTTCAGTTTAGTGCAATACCTGTGTCACTCACTCATGTGTCCATTCGTGCACTAGTTCACACGAGAGTGATAGGGAAACATAATGAGATAATCACAAATACAGAATTTAAAGTGGCTCAAATATGAAAACAATAGGATCAATTTATCCTGTAATTAAGCGTTATTACAGATAACATAGCCCAGTTTTGCAGAAAAATCCGTCAGTATAGGAAAAAATATTAATCATCTAAGCATGTACATTATTTTATATTTTCATTTTTGAAAAATAAAAACATTTAATATGCAATAAACCGTTCGAGTAACTAGGGAGTAACTTGGACACTTGACGATCCCCATTATAACAAATAAAAAAACATTTTTATGGTTAAGTCATTTGAAAAACAAGAAATGTTGCTGCTGAGTGAAGATTTCGTGCCAGCCCATATAACCACAGAACACTAATAAAGCAAGGACAAATCGACAACATGTTTTATCCATGTCGTCTTTGAATAATACAAAATTCGATAACTTCTTAATTAAAAAAGGTTAAAAAGCTAAAACATGATTAATCGCAAGCAAACGCTAGTTGTACCAGTTTCATTTGAAAAATGTATTTATCATTATCAGCTCAGACAAATTATGAAAAATACATTTGCACTTTTCTCTTTCTTAAAGGTATGAAATTATATAAACGGTACCTGTAAAAAAAATACTAATAAATCAATGGCATGCAATAGTAAACACCATTATATGTTATAGTTTTATTATCAAAAATGTATTATTTTGTCAAACTCTTATATGATGCCTGCTGTGACAAAGATCCAGAACACGAAAATAACATAAATTAATGGAACTCTGTCATGATTTTACTAAAACATCATATCTTAAAGAACATAGTTATTAGAATTTTAAACTAAAAGTGCGAAATTCGCAACGGTAAAATATGTTAAACCACTCCTGAAAATTGCATCATACACTAATGATACAACTGTGTTGATTGAAACATCGCATTTTAATACGTCCGTCCTTCTTAACCTTTGGATGGCACTCATAGACATGCAGATAGAATATCTGAGTGGTACCCTTTGCATCCATGTACGAAGAAACAATGGGTGTAAAAAAAGATAAATGTTAAAATTAGATCCCGAAGTAGGATCGTTGATTTATAAACGGAAAATTCAATAAAAAAAATATTTTTTTGTTAATTCTATCAACAGGGGAATAACATTTTAAAACTGATAGATCTACCAAAAGGAATCGTACATATGGGCTACCTACATATATAACGGAGCTATTTTTTTTCCTATTTTGCGGAGAATGTTCGTACACTATACAAAGTACAGGTGCATGGGAAGAAATATGTCTAGTAGAAATAGCACCCCGAGATAAAATTGTCTGCTTACTTCTTTGCAAAAGTGCATTTAAAAGTCTTTGACTGAGCAGTATTGTGACCAAGACAATTTGTGAAAATCAAAACTATTTTATATTAAAAATTATCTCTATTTTACAATTCCTCTTGATAATCCGACGGGGCGGAGCTTACTGACACCTTTCCGTCACACGAAATGAAGGCGGAGTTAAAACACCATTGAAAATAAGCGTAAAGTTTTCTTGACACAAAACAGAATACCATATTTATCAGCAAGCAAGCAAGCAAAATGAATCTGCAATTTTTTTGAAAATAATTTTTTCATTTTAACACTTCCAATCAAACAACACCCACAATTTAGATGTAAATTAGTTAGATTTTTTTCAAAAATATAATATTTTAATCCATTAGATCGAACATGTTAACCGGTGCACCGGACAGTAAATGCACAATAAAATAAAGAGACAAATGCACCATTTATCAGTGAATCGAATTCGGATTTACTTCGCATAATTTATGAAACTCCCATCATGTTATCATGTTTATACAAGACTTCAATAGTCGAGCTAAGATTTGGATCAGATTTAATCCGACTTGGGGGTGAGATAATCCTTTAATCCATTCAGCTGAGTAAACACTAAACCATAAATATCGATAATCCATTGTAATACACAACAGGGCCACTAGTACTGTAGGAAAATTAGCCTTATTTTGAAAGACGTAATCTGCTACGCAGAGGGCATAAAGTGCTTCTGCGCTAAGCAGTGTGTCAACTGCTATTATTACCCATGGCGAATACTACTATAAGCCACTATGGGCTTTTGTTTGGATACCCCCTCAATGTATTATTAATTTTTCATACAATTTATACTTTTTCTTTAGATACAGAGAAAATCGTCCAAAATCATATTAATGCCGCTTAGTACATTTTCATTTTCGTTTCCTGCTTGAAAGATTTCGTTTCAGAAGTATACGACACAAAGATGCCAAAATTTGTATAAGTCTTTATATCAATGACATAACGTTCAAATTGAACATCAAAATTGGCGCCTATGTGAGATGCAAGTGAGAAGTTACTCGGTACAATTTAATAGCAGGTAAAATACATTTAAACAGACCTGCTTGTTACTATCTAAATAACGTAATGAATTGATCAGTATCATAAAGGTCATTTGGTGCATTTTATTGTAATGCGAAATTTGCACTACACTCAGCTCGTTCGCTATCTGTGCAAATCTTAATAAATGTTGCCAAATGTATATTTATTTTGAAGATTTCAATATATAAATACATCAATTGGTCTTTTTTAGTAATTTTAGTTTTAATGGTATTATCGCGTATTTTTGTAAAGGAATATGCCAACACCAACTTTCGTGTCATGGAAGAAAAAAAAGCGTTGGTAAATATCATGATTTTATAATAAAATAACCAAGTTTACTTCTTTTTTTCTGTACTTAGTGATTTAGTCGGGAAGAAACGTCGGGTCATCATTTATTACGTTGTTCTTGTTAATTTTTATTTAGCACATTTAATGAAAAATTAACACGATTTAGAGCTTTCCTGTAATAAGGAAATAATATTTATTGTTGTACGAGCAATTTTTACATGATAATAAATAATAATTGACACCTTTATTCATTTAATTTTGAATGAGTTTTCAGGTTCAACAAATCTGCAACATTGATACGAGTTATGTCCCCTGGGCACAGTTAGTTATAATACTACTGCCACCTATAGCAGAAATAGCAAATAACTGCATGACCAAAACCAAGTATTCCCCCCCATTCGACTATGCCACGAAGCACAAACTGTAAAAGTAGCTCTGAATAACAGAACATGCTTTGATTTTTATCAACAATGTGGGACAAGCGTGCGGTAGATACAACCGTATTTATATTTATATAAAGCTTTATGTACATTAATCCTTTCACTTTATTTTATAAAAATATTTTAAATGTACCTGTGCGTAACATAACCAACTTTGGTTGTTATCAACGAAGCGGGAGGACGATGCGGCAGATATAACCGTATTTTTATTGATATTTTATTAAAAAAGATAAATATAGCTTTTTATCTGTAATATACATGACATGCGTATTTTATATATCTTTCTCCGAATTTGACGTCAATGTTTAGGAATGCAAATGTTTTTTTTAAAAAAGGAAATTGAAAAAGTTGAATGACAGTCGAAAACTGATTAAATTCTCCAATACAAATATAACCACAATTTATTCTTACAAATCCTGTGTTTTGAAAAATGAACGTTTCAAGTTATGACTTCTAATTCCGACCGTTACAGTCCGTGGCGACTTTCTGACTGTCTCATGTTTCTGCCCAGTGATTTTCAAATAAACGTCTCAAACAACAAAAAAGAGTTTCAACAAAATATTCTAAAATGAATCGTGATCTCCGTACCACGTATGTACGGATTGTGATCTTTTCTGTTGTAATTTTTGCACGATGACGTTGTTTCACTGATAATTACTGAGGCAGTACAGTCAATGCAATAATTTTATTTTTAGCATCTTATCCGCACTCTACGCCTTTGCTCCCTTGTATTTATAGATTCGTGTTAGGTAAGAGTCCTGGGTAAAAGCAAAGTAACAAGACATCACTGTGACTCAACAGAAACACCCACACAGTCTGTTGCCGAAAATATCTAAAACCTCTAAGCTGGTCTGCCTGGATATAGGATATTAAACTGGTAGGGATGGTACAAATATTATAAGCATGAAACATCGCCTTTTTATTTTTTTTATTAAGTTTGCTAGAACACGAAGAAATGTCTTTAAAGCCAGCTGCACCATAAAACATGTAAAAGATATTTGGGTTGTTATAAAATCTCTTTTTTTCTTTTCTTCGTTGCGTATTTCCATCTCAGTAATAGGAAATCAAGAAAAAATCTACTTACCATTATTATCATATAATGTGATATCGAGAATGTGATATGTCTTGTATTGAAATCCTCTTCTCCAGATAACAATATTTTAAATTACAAGAATTGCATAAGTACAGTGCACATCGGTATGTCAAAAATATAACAAATCTTGACAAATTCTATCAAAAACATTGGCTGTCTTCAAACGCGGACCTCAACCCACCCTTTTCATTGTGGCTTTCTGTATGGACAACGTTTGTGTAGGTTGCTTTCCAGGCGATTGGCGATTGCCTGTTTTATAAAGTTATAACCTACACGTCATACAATTATTATAGCCGACTTAAAAAATAATTACACACTCTCCAGTATATCCGCGACAAGTGTCAGCGAATTTGATGCTAAAGTTTCCAGGAGCGCTTATTCATTGAAGCGTGGTATTTTACTTGATTTTTAAGATAGGAAATCCGATATCCTCTTTAACACAAATGACATTGCTAAATTTAGAAAAAATATTGGAAATATAATGCTAATATAACACTTCAAAAACTATTTTCTAAATACATAATTGTACAAATCTCATTAAGAATAATAATGAACCACGTCCACCTACGATTTTCTTCATTTGTTTATTTTATATCTTGACATAAATAGTGCTATCAATAGTTCAGTTTATTCTATGCGAAGGCTGTTTCATTGCAAAATAATAGAAAACGTCAAACACTCTAAATAATAATATAATCATACACAAAATCTATAGCTAATTAAATTAATAAAATAAAACACCCACAAGAAATTGTTCTCAAAAAAGATAAGATAATATCATGTCAACTGTTTCCGGATACAAACTGTAATACAGGCTTTGAAAATACATGTTTTAGAAGGTTAACGCAAATCACAGTAGACTAGAATGCGCTGAAATTTGAGAAAATTAACGATTTTATCAAAAGGCTATATATACTTTGCAAACAATTAAATTTATCGACTTTCTTACCCATTTGTAAAATATGATACAAACACGCTTTTTGAGCCTAACAACGTTACCTTACTGTCTTGTTAATTCATATTTAAATGTCTTGCTGCTTGTCTCGCAACTAGGATACTGGTCTTTTTGTATGCATTGAGGCAACTGCAAATGATGCTTTTTAACACTGAAAAAAACTATCATATTTCGTAATAGTTTCGTTTGATCTACTCGACTCTACTATTTATTTACTGTTTATCATCAGTTTTCTTCACAATGGTCGTAATGCTAAACCGTCATGATAAGAGAAAATTGTTGATGTTATCTTTATTAGTATAATACCTAGTGTTTTACGACACCAAGCACATAATGACACAGAAAGACAACATTATAATTTATAACTCTGCCTGTATAATGACACAGAAAGACAACATTATAATTTATAACTCTGCCTGTATAATGAGACAGAAAGACAACATTATAATTTATAACTGCCTGTATAAGTGATTTGAGTTTTGTACATTTGTATGCGAGAGTGGAGCTGGAAAGTGTGCCAATGTGCCAACTACCAAATCCAGTCAAATCAAATTGCTTATCATATCAACCTACCCTTCGCCAAAGGATGATGAATGGATGACAAGCATATTATTGACGTGCGATAATACTTGATTGAAGTTCGAATCTGGCATCTACAAATTATGTTACATGTTTACGCTATGTAACACTCAATTTCTGTTTTACAGTCACATGAAACCCCAGACACGGTACAAGTCTCCGTAATGCATTGACGCCATCTGGGGAGTTAGCTGGAAGCTAAAAGCAAGAAGAATTTCATTACAAAAAAGGTAATTCAGATTGAAACAAAGATTGCTTTCTGTTTGAGCACTTTTATTGCAATAATTACGACAACAACAACAACACCAACATAATTTGCAGCACTTTTACATGCCAGAATTATGGCAACACAAAAGAAAAAGCCGACAATATTTCAGTCTCTGTTCATACAGAAACAAAGACATGTTATCAAACTTGTAAATAAACGACTCTAAGCAAACAAGCATACAACCATGCTATATGCGGTGGATCCAGACAGAAGTTTAAACGTAAGAAGACACATATTGAAATAGTCTTAGCTTTCTAACTTTGAATTTACTGCAGCCTTGTCCCACTTCCATGATAAAAATCAAAGTATTAAAGTTTGTAAATACTATACCCAATGTTGACCAAAATACAGTGCCAGTGCATGTTGAAACTTCTTGATAATTGGTCAAAATATAAACAGACTTTTACTTGCAATGCATTTCCAGTTTCCTTGCTTTTTCAGATAGTATCTGAGAATCATAAATATCACAATGTACTGAAATATATGTTATTGCCTCTGAAACTTGTATAAACCTGAGCAATAACAGCCATAATAGTAATAACAATAGCCTCAATAAAAAAATAAATCTCTTTTTCTCAGGCGCTTTTTGCATAGTTTTGTTATTAGTAATAAATACAGATTTGCAATTTATTTTTATCATCATTACATGTTATAGGTCACCAAATTGTCCATGGAGGTTGTTTAACCCTGTGAATAGGTGTGCCTGTGATGTTGATTGGGATATTAATGATCGCACTTGGTAGCTGAAGCGCTTCAAGGGTTTCCCTGATCATGAACCTGTAAATAAAAAGGAGTTTTAAACAATAGTTTGTAAAATACACAAATAAATATGTGCAATTTTTTTCAGGGTTTAAATACATTTTATGTCCAATTGACAAAAACAATTGATTGTCAGCAAGACGAATGGTCACTTAAATACTTTGTTACCTGGTTCAACAAAGTGCAATGCATAGTGAAACAAATAAGACATTAACTGCCATCTTAGATGACCATTACAATTTTACAACTAGGGGACATAATCCATTACAATATCAATGGAGTTTTTATAGTGTAAAAACAATTATTTCTACTCTGGTATTACATACTATACATACCTGTCAAGTTGTAAGAATTTTTGGGAGGGAGACTTTTTATAAATTTCAATCGCGGACCAGGTACACCTGCTCCAAGGCAACTGGTGCGCGACCTTTTGACGCGCATGAGGGATGAATGCAGGAGGGGGTCGCCCTCTCAAGCAGGGGGGTGTGAGGGACTAAACTCTTTCGATAAAAATTTCGATTTTCTAATGCTGTTTAATTTCCTGCTATGTGGTGCATCTGAGCGCAGTCTGAAAATATTTGCCCAGGGTTTTTGCCTTAGAAAAATGTGTTTTCAAAAGTTAATACAAGAATTGCATTAAAAAAAAAAATTATAGTCATCATGTTAATTCTTTAAATTTGTTCAGTTAAATCAAAAAAAATATATATTTTATTTTTAATTCATTTATAATTACTTTATTTATAATAAAATACTTATTTCAACACCTGTGTTTTAATTTCTGGGTAAAGTAATTATAAATTTCATTCATATAACAATAGAACAAAAATAAATTTGATTTACTTTTTTCAACTTATCATACTTCTAAATGATTACATCTTGTATAATTCCACTGTAACTATTACATCCTGGCACTTGACCTATATTTGAAATGACCTATATTTGTGCCTGGGACATGTGACAGCAAGTTCTGGAAATACCATTTTTTTAGCGAATTTAAATGGAATGTTAAACAGCAATCCATTAAAGTAAAGATAAGTTGAAATAACTTGATGTCTGTATATGTAGCTTTCTAGAAAATTTCCTTAAACTTGCAATAATCTTCAGAGTTTTGTAAAGATTTTTACTGCTTATCCTATCTATAGGCGTGGCAATGAGCAATATTAAGGAATTTACCTTTTTTAGCTAATAATAACTGTTCCAGGATGAAGAAAATAAGAATATTAAGTAGAAAGGGAAAAATATGTAATGTGATTTTTAATTGTGACGTGTAGTTTTGAAGAAATAAGC
>JAOXYB010039373.1:0-13251 GCA_028565635.1 Phoronis ovalis | reverse complement strand
TGAATCTCTGTTATCCTGAATAATAATCTTTTCTTTGAAGGATTTCATGTACAACAACTAATACTACACCAAATAGAATCCTCGTAAATTTCAGCTTGCAAATTTAACCATTAGGAGAGCTTGTGCTTGAACCAGCAACCTTAATTAATGTAAAATAGTATATTTCGTAATAAAGCCGTGTTTACTCTACTCTGAAGAGAAAATCAACATCTATTTCTATCAAATAAGCTAAATGTTAGAAAACACATAGATTTATCAGTGTAATAAATATAGTGTATTATTTTTGGAAAAACAACTTCTCTTATTCTGAATGCATGGGTAGCTGGCAAGTCTCACATTTTCTCTATGGGAAAAGGTTTGAATAGCAAACTAAAAAGTCAGCATTTTGTAATATTTTATAAATTGTGTACAGTGTCAAGCAGCTGTTTTTAGGATGTTTATATTATTTGATATTTATAAATTATTAAAATTGCATGCTAGATTTGAATGTTGCATACATTTATCATAACCTAGGTATAATAAGTGTTTTAACTGTCTGGTTTTAATATAATCTGGAGGCGTCATACACACATATGAATGGAACCTGGGGTTTTGGTGACGCCCAACACCATTTTGAAGAAATGGCTGATCATTTTAGATACTTATGAATTCCACAAAAAAATTCGATATATTTAAAAATAATATGCATCAGATTTGTAACAATGCAATGAGTCTGTTATATGACATGCATGGACTATTGGTAATTAGATATTTTTCAGCATTATCTGACTGGTAACCTCCAGCCTGTCTTAATGCATCATGTGAGACATACATAGTGAACATGTAAGCATACGTGTACTGAACATGTATTATATCAGTTTTTATATTACTTAACAATAGTATAAAATGCATTACTACATGTATATGTAATAATAAATCCACCTGTAAATATTACTAAGTACTTATTCAGGTACTTTAATTGTAAACATACAGATATCATGTAATTAAATATGTATACACATTTTTATATATTTTTTAAACAATGATACAGCACTTGCTTTTCTAAATAATAGTTAATGAAATATATCAATGGTTTGAAGACAGTTTATAAACGCATTGTACATAGTACATAAACCACATCTTTCTCCTAGAAATTGCAATTCTATTAGCACACTATCCTTATAGTACAACACATAAAAAGTAAAGCTTCAGCATGTCAATGAATAGTATGTACAACAGAAGAGTTACCATTTCAAATGAAAAAGAGGTATGCATGTACCTAAAGTGGATGTGAACCATCTATTTTCTTATTACGTTAAGACTGGCTCACATAATATTTTTGCAAGTTATACATGTACATGTTTTGAAACATTACTTACTAGTGATTGTGCGTCCTTTCAGGAGCAGAAGACATTGTAAATGGTAACAGGAAACTTATTCTTGGAATGATATGGCATCTCATTTTGCGCTATCAAATTGGCAAGACTAAATTCCCGCCTAAAAAATTGATGCTGGCGTGGATTAATGCAGTGGCACCTGATTGTCATATTACTAACTTCAGCAGAGATTGGAATGATGGTATTGCTCTCAAGTAAGTAATTGACAGATACTGGTTTATAGAGTGGGATGTTGTGAAATCAGTTCAAATACTTGATAACACAGAGTTATTGCATAAATTTGTAATAGTTGTTAACCTAGGTTAACCCTGAGAAGCACCATTAACCATGATTATTGTGTAAGATATTATTCTTGCCACAAGATTGCTTCCAACACTGCCTCGATCAGGCTAATGAAAAAGGGAGCAACTCTATTTTGGTTAACATGTATTTCTGCTGCTCAGAATCGTAATTTTAGATTACAATCACACTGTGGAAAGCTTGTACGTAACTGTGCTAAACACATTTCTAATTCTGTGTGTATGCAGTCAGCAAGATACAGTACCATAAGTCTGTCTGACTCTATTTCTGGTTTGAAGTTTGTGGTTAGCTGCTTGTAACACCTTTTATTTATCTGTTTATAGTGCCGTGCTGGATTACTGCAAACCAGGATTATCCCCAGACTGGAGAGTTCTCAGTAGGCATGATGGGTAAGGGTTTTATCTAAAAGCAAGATTCTTTGATGGCATTGTTGTTTTCACTGATATTGGGTTAACATGGTTGAAATTGTTGTGACCTACCAGGCATTCAGACTAAAGTAATCATTTGTATACTTGAACAACTGAATTGTTATTAATTTTGTCATTCCAGGGAACAGGAAAGGTTTTGTCATTTCTGTAATATTCATAAGTTAGTTAATATTCTGCCTTTGATGACAATTACAGGTTAAACAATTGTCGCAATGCCATGGAACTCGCCCAGAAGGAGTTTGATATTCCTTTAGTCGTAAGACCTGAGGATTTATCAAGTCCTGACATGGACGATTTATCAGGCATGACGTACCTATCATACTTCATGAAACTTGACTCTCCTGGATACCATGCTACACTCCGCTGGGTGCGTGGTGCTAACAAATATGGTACCATCAACAACTTTACAGTAAGTAAACTGATTGATGAAGGATCAGCATTTGATGATAAAAATAGTCACTATAGGCAGTAGCAATTAAGTTCCATGGCTAATTCACCCATCTCAATAAACTTGTGTTAAGTGATTCTTTATTTTTGATGTAAACTTAGAACATATAATTATTTAGAATGGTTGCTTTAAGAAATGTGTAGGTCCACTCCAATCTGACTAGACTCATGCAAACTGATCATATTATGAAGTAACATCATATGCACGTAACCACAAGCCAGTCACAATAAAGACAAACATTCAGTTTTTGTCAGTGAATAATCATTTGTATTCAGTAAAAAATTAGAAATAAATATGAAGTTCTTATATATTAAATATAATCTTCTTGAAACGTTGATTGGTAACTTCTTGGGATATGATAACATGCTGCAACCTCTGGTAAATGCTGGAAACTGAATGTATTTCAGTGTCAGTTGCCTCTAGTGGTCGATTCTGGAAACTGAATGTATTTCAGTGTTAGCTGCCTCTAGTGGTCGATTCTGGAAACTAAATGTATTTCAGTGTTAGCTGCCTCTTGTGGTCGATTCTGGAAACTAAATGTATTTCTTTATTGCAGACTGATTGGCAAGACGGTTATGCAGCTTGCTCTCTTGTACAGTCTCTTGGTGGCAACGTTCTGGGATGGCCTGATGTGGATCGCTCAGATCCAGTTGGAACTACACAGCTTGGTAAGTGTTCATTATTGCACTGCATTCACAAACAAATGTGTTGATTCGCACTACAAACTACAATGTATGTATGGTATGAGGATAGCAACTGTGGAACTTGAGGGTTGAGGCAGCCCAGGAGTGTTTGACATGAAGGCTATTGTTGATCACCTGATGTCAACTGTCTGATTGAATGTGATGCCAGCAGATTTAATACATATGTGATATTGTTACAGTATCATTCTATGATTACGACATAAATAGTCACCCTTCGACAAGTTCCCTTATGATAATATATTATTCTGTATAACACAGGTATTGATGGTGGTCGTCGACTTGGTGTAGAACCCATCTTAACTGCTGCAGAAATGGTTGATTCACAAGGGGAACATCTTGGCAACATGGCTTATGCAGCTTCATTCCAACATGCCACCCCTACTGTAAACCCTTCGGAACAAGTGTCTGTAACAACAGACTTGAACAATGTTAGAGTTGGCCAGACAGTAAGGAACTTTCAGATTTTTGATATTTCATAATTTTGTATCATTTCTTATTTTTTCTGCGAAATTTGTAATTTGTGTATGATTACACTTTTCAGTTGCTCCTATGTTTTCGGTAGAATGACAAAATGTATTTTTTAAACTATTAGATTTTTTTAGTAAACGTGTTACCTTTACATCCCATGCGCAATATTATCTCTTCTCTATTGTTTTTTAGCAGGTAAAAAGCTCACATATTAATTAATATTTCAGTCTCATTTCCTGTTGAATATAAACGATGATGAGTTGGATTCCAGTGACATTAGGGTTGAAGTGGTGGGCCCAAGTGGTAAAATCCCTGCAAGCTTTGATTTCCAGGGAAGTCAGGCTGAAGGAACTTTTATTGCACAGGAAGCTGGTCCACATAAGGTTTGTTTTGTAGAACATTTATCTGTATTATGGAATAAATTAAAATAACATTAAGCTTATAAATATATAAATTTTGCTGTGTTCACAGCTTTTCCTTATTCACGTACAGATTCTGCATTAAAGGATTTGTGTTTCGCAATCACTTGGGGAAATATGAGTACGTATCTCACAAACATAATAGAGCAAGTTTGTAACAGATTTTGTTATCTTTTACAGCTTAATGTTTTCTGCAAAGGTCAACTTATTCAAGACTGCCCTCGCCCATTCATGGCCACCGGAGACAAAAGCAAAGTTCATGTGTCGAATCTTGATACCTGTACTGTGGGAGCCCTCACAGAATTCAATGTAAGGTTATTTAAATTGTTTGCCAAGCATCAACAACAACAGCTCGTACTTTGATTTTCTTTCTTTAAACAGATCCTCCTGCTAATCCTTTGCTGTTTATAAAACCTCCCTTTTTTATAAGTGGTAATCATATCTTTTATTAAGGTTGCTTTCTGTCATGACATCATAGGAAGAAATTTATTTGTTTGAATGAAATCAATAGTACAACATGGCTGCCCTACTTAAATGTGCTGCTTGATATTCTTAGGTAAATGCTATCGCAGCTGGGGATGGTAGCGTTAGGGCTCAAGCCACTGCACCCAGTGGACGTTTTAAAGATGTAACACTTGTCGGCAATGATGGAAATTATCGAGCTGAGTTCCAACCTGATGAAGTTGGTAGGTAGCAAAGTTTAAGATGCACAAGAAACAGGGTCATACCCAGCTAACAGTTCACTTGCGTTAGCCGGTGTCCTTTATGTGACTGATGAATATTCATGGTCTGTAAAGAAGGCATCTGACGTCTCAAGAAAACATTGGTTGGTTGGTTGGTTGACTTTTGTAGGTTTAATGTGAAATACTTTGTAGCACTAATTTGAAGACGATGCCATGTAGTGCAGAGCATGCCATTAAATTTGCTTGATTTTTTACTAATTTGGTAGCATGTACATTTCTGAATCAGTAAGGGAATATTTAGATCGACCTTAAATTCTAAAGCTAAAAATTGGAACCTCATTTTTAATGTGTATTATAAAAATTACTGGAGGGAAGGTGAGTATGCATTAGCAAGTTTCTGCTTTCAATAGATTACCAGTTTCTAATTTGGATTGTAGAAAGTAGAAAAACTGGCCAAGTTTTGCACTGTGGTGATGAAGTCTAACAAATATATCTTGCTATCTATTAATGTAAATTGATATATCAATTGCTGCAATGTTGAATTAGCTTGATTGTCAGTGGAGTAGATTGCATTGCTTGTTGTTTATTAATATGGTATCATGGTATGAGCAGGGTTTTTCACTGACAAACTGATTTTAAGATTGTGAATTCATGGATGTCACCAATAGTTCTAATATTAGTTGTGGCAATTACCATTTAAAAAAATGTTGTGCAACTCTATGTAGCAAACAGTGGTGCAACCATGATTCAGTAATTTATGCTTCATGTGCGAATTTTATCATATAAGAAGTGGCCATTATCAAATTGTTTTGTTCAAAGAAAGTATTTAATAATAAAAATATGCAAAGTATGTTTCATGGTAAGTTTCATACCTGAATAACTTGATACTTCTTTTGTTCATAAACATGATTAGAAAATGTCCATTTTTTTGGTAATGAGTATTCGTACCAAAATTACTTACTATAATGTTGTTTTTTTTTGATAAAGGTGATTGGGGGATGTCTGTTTTCTTTGAAAATGAACACATCCGTGGCAGCCCCTTTAATGTGAAAGTGTTTGATCCATCTGCAGTGAAGATTTCTGGTTTGGAGTCTGGTACAGCTGGGCAGCAAGTGATTTTGACAGGTAATATAGTTATGCATGGCAAATGTTCAGATTTGTCTCTTTTATTCTCTGTATCACAGTTCCGTCAACTTAGAAGGTAACACTGCTGAATAGTTTTTGAAACTAACATTTTACTAGATGCTAATAAGAGGCGATATTCTCCATGCTAAATATCAAAAACGTAACAAGCATGTCTTTTATAATAATGCAAGTCCATGGTTTTGTTATGAATTAAGGAGATGTCATTTGTTGCTTCTTCTAGCTGACTGCAGTGAAGCTGGTGAAGGAGACCTGGCTTGTGATGTCCGACATAATAGTGAAATTATTTCAACCAGTATTCATAATGTTAGCAGTGGCCGTTATCACATCGCATTCACACCGCCTGGTGGTGGAAAGTATCAAGTCTACACCAGATTTGGTGGAAGAGAAGTAAAGGGTAAGTTAAGCTAACAAATAACTGTCTGTATTAAAAGTGTATGGTATGATATTTAATTGAAAGAATGCAGCGTTCGTTAAAGTTGACATTACCATGAAGTATGGTATAGACCAAGTTGTGCTTGTACTTTGTTAACTACGTACGCCATCAGAGCAGTATTCCTTAAAAACTAAATATAACTTTAGGACAAAGATTTGTTGACATTTCATTTACTGGCAGGTATGGAAATATTGAGAAACCCGATTCTTACTTGAAAGTATAACAACACAAAAATCTCTTGAATATTGTTAGAAATTTTACCACGGCCTCATTTTTATTCAAGAGGCTATACGGCAGATACCATATTAAAGCTATGCCTGATTCTTGTTTTAAAATATACTGTATCTTAACTTGACCACTGTTAGATTATGTTCATAAGTTTATTTTTAAAAAAAATAACACTTCCAGGATCTCCACACACCCTGGAAATTGTGGACTCGAATCAAGTCATAGCTACTGGTGAAGGCTTAGGATTAATTTCCATCAACCGTGAAACTTCATTTGATGTCAATGCCTATGGAGCTCATGGGGGAGACATTGCAGTTGAGGTCACAGGTACATTCAAAATTTGCTATATTTTAATGAAATGCTGTAATTGTAAATAGCTAGTAATAGTTTTAATGTACACTATATTTCATATTTCAATTTTGTTTGGATGTTATGAGTAAACAGAATATTTGGAAAGAAATTATGTATCATTTAGTTCTCATAATATTGTTTATATGAGTAATTATAATGTACCAAGCACTGGAATATACCAGTGGACATTGTGGCATCTGTTACACTTAATAATGCTTAACACCGTAAGATTATAACTTGGCTACAGTTTAATTTTCTTGGTTTTGTGTCAAAATTATAATTTTTAAATTATTAATTTCTGGTTGTGGGTACATATTTGTTAACATCTGAACAGAGTTATCAGTGTTTGGAAAACATACTTCCAAGTGTTGTATTGCATAACCCTGTCTACAAGAACATTTTTCAAATTTTTTCCTTGAAAACAGAAAAGCAGTGTCATGCAAATACTAGATCATTTGTTACTTCTAAATAAGTTAAAGAAATGCTCCTGAGGAAGCAGATATTGCAGGCCGATCTTCATCTCATTTATTGAAAGCCAGTTTATCAAACACTGATTACTTGTAGGATTGTTGGGCTTGGACTAATTATATTTTATAACGGACTTAACTGTAGTAAATCACTCATCGACATCCAAAATTTTCATTCATGTCAGAAAGTGCAGGCTTAATTTTGCAGTCGCTACAAAAACTTGTAGTGATGTCGTACGTGATGTACAACTGCAGCACTGATAGGAATAATTAGCTGTTTATACCTCGGTGCATAATATACCTAATCCTAATGCAGCCTTATACATATTAGCCTTTAATGCTTGAAGGTTTGCTTTTTAACTCAAAGCATGGAATATTAGATTTTTTTTTTCTTACTTTGTTGTTGCATGAATGTTTTCGGGTTTTATGCTCAGTTTATGTTTGATTAGAATTTAGCTTGAAGCGACATCACGGTTAGCTGATAGTTCACGACATCGGCCAATCAGGTTGCTTCTCTGTGTGATACTGTTCGATAAGGTAGTAAGAATGTATGGTGTGGACAAGTAAACTATTCTCATGTGTGCTGTTGTGTGTTTGTGAGATCGAAATATGGGATAAAAAATGCATTTTTTTGTAACAGTGTTGTCATCATGTAGCAAGTGTTGTCATCATGTAGCAGCATTAAAAATTGTTTTGCGTGAATGGAATGTTTTGCATTTGTAATCAGGCATAAAAACAAAAAAGTTTTGACAAAATATAAGAATTAAAACAATAAGGTTCAAACCTAATAAGATTTATTAATCTTCATCAGTGCTGTGTCAAACCATCGACATTTAATTATACATCTGGTTAGGAACATATATAGAAATTCTGTGTTGTGTTAGGGTATGATGTATGTGATATAAATATATAATTATTAATATATAAATTATATTAAAGCACATGTCTTGCACGCCAGTACTTTTCTTAAATTATGCAATTTTTCTACCAAATATTATCAACTAAATTAACTACTTTTTCTAAAGTAAGAATAATTGATAACAATATTAATCATCAAAATGTGCTTTGCAAATGCTTTTTTATTTATCCATAATCTGATTTTAATTTCGTAGTTAATCATTAATGCAAATATGACTGCTATAACTGCATGTTCTTTAATATATACTTTATTCAGTGAAAACAGAAATTGTCAGGTTTGTAACATATAATATATATATAATATATATATATATAATATATAATGTGACAAACAGTATTGCTTATGTGAATGCTCTTCTGATACAATTGTGCTACATGTATCTTAAAACAGAATGAGATAAAGTCTGAGAGTTGGTATATTATACTTTGGTTTTGAATGCTAAAGCCATACAGATGTGTGCAATGTGTCTGTACGAATGACATTGGTATGTTATAGTAAAAAGGAATTGAGTGACTGTTCAATAGTTATCGAAGTTTGGCATAAAAATTATATGATGACGAAATCTTCCAGCATTTATAATGACTTGTAGTCGGTGATATGCAAGCAGTAAATTTAACATTTATAATGACGTGTAGTCGGTGATATGCAAGCAGTAAATTTAACATTTATAATGACTTGTAGTCGGTGATATGCAAGCAGTAAATTTAACATTTTCTGAGGTAAACGGAACAAAATAAAATGTAGAATAAAATGCATGAAACGTGTTCTGAAATGACTCGGGGTTTTTCAACGCATGATATTTGTATAGAATTTTCTGTGGTTCATGGGAAAGTGGATCTTTAACCAACGGCATGAAATAACTACTGGTGAGTATTGTAAGAGATTTCTTTTAATATGTGTAGAGGATCACTTAAAAGTCAATACTGATCTGAAAAGTTTTCATTTGAAACAGTTCCCACATTCACCCTCTTCCCTATGATATTTACATATTAAATTGCCAAAACTGATAGTCTTCAAGTATTTGAAATTTCTGAAAATTCCTTTAACCAATTGTTTTTTGTTTCAAAAATTGGCAGAAACCCTAATGTCTCATATTGTTCTCATTTTCCTTTATATTTCTAATAAACAGTAGTAGTTTTTAACTGTATGATCTGTTAACTTCAACTGCACCATTTTATTCAGTACTATCAGTTCATGTGACCATATATTCACTTTATTGCAGCACATTAATCATATATTTCTTGATATAAATGATACAGAATATCATAATTGTAATTATAGCATATGATTTTATTTTTGTACTGTAACAATCCTTTCTCTTGCTAGCTAATTTCTTTATTGTGCCAAGTGTACTTATTCTAGAGGAGCATCTTTGTTACAAATTTTGTGCAATAAAAACATATTATAATGGGTCATTTTGTTATTATTTGAAAGTCACTGCTTAACTGAGACAAACAGATACTATAATTTGATCTTAAGTTTTATTAGCTTAACAACCTGATAAAATTTTGTCACAATTTGTACTTCATAATCTGGTTAATTTACTTCTAAATAAATATTTTATTTAAATATTTTTATTGGCCCCTTAGCATAAGTGACATGTATTTCCTATCTAATGATAGCAGTTGAATGTACCAGCATCTCATTTATCCAATAAAGTGGTTTGTATGAATTGGCATTTTATAGCAATAAAATTTAAATTGGCATTTATCATTTCAGGACCGACTGGTAGACATGTCATGACCAAGGTGTATTCAGAAATGGAAGGATTTCATAAAGTAGCATACACCCCGATAGAAGTTGGTAAGTAAACCTGATTGTGAAAGTATAGGCGCAGCAAGGTAGTTTTCCAATTTGATTTTTTAATCTTAAAATCTCATGAAATTTGTGGTCCTTTGTTGGTTTTATTAATATTAGTATTCATCACAAGGTATACTGGTAGCTATTTTAACAAAAGCCTCAAATTTAAAAAGATTTTTTTTGTGCTTTGATTATTTGGTTCATATTTATTAACAAAAATAGTATTCAGCATATGTAGGGCGTGTTGCTTAGATTTGATTGTGGGTGTCTAAGTTTACAAAAGATCCATATTTGAAATTATCATATTTACTGTCTGCATGACAGACTTTGGGACAAAAAAAGGTGCATTCTATATCGATATGCCAGTGTAGGAAAGTTTTACAAAATTGCAGCAAAAAACAGACCTTGGCACAAGTAGGGACTTTCTGCAAAAAATACCAGGAAATAAATTTAGTTATTTATTGCACTATATGCTTTGTAGTTGTTATTAAATGGTGTCCATGGCTTGCTATTTATAAATAGAAACACAAATGATGGTGTTAGTTGACATTTTTATATTTTGTACAAATATCAAACAATAGGTGGTCATCTGATGGAAAATCCAGGATTCAGTTGATCACAGGGTGTGTTAGGAGTATAAACACCTGAAAACCAAGGTGAGGCTCCTATATTGATAGTAATATATACTTCTGTATTGGGTCTGGTTTCTTACAATAATTTTTTTCCAATTCACCAGTTTTGAATAGATTTATATTTCATTAGCATAAATAAAATGTAAATATGTAGTACAGGACTATTTATGGGGAGGGGTCAGTGGGAAATAGAATATTGATATGCTGGGGATTTTTGATTCAGATTTAGAAAGAAATATGTAATAAATAAATTGTGATACTAATATTAAATGTGGAATGTTGCTATATTTTGTAGAAAAACATCTCATAATAACATAGACCTAATATTCATGGTGCATTTAGTATTTAGAACAATGCTGTATGCCTGTATCAGAGCCTAATTCTTATATTCATCTGTTTTCACAAACCAGATGAATTATAAACTGCATAATACCTTTTTCAATTCTGGACTTCACTAAAAAGATCAGTGGCCTGAAGTATTACACACATTTCTGTTTGCTCAGTGTTCTCTCCCTTTAGAATGTTGTACAAATACAAGGTATTCAGGCATATTCAATCCCCTTCAGGTTATGCTTTTGTAACTATTGTAAAAGTTTGCAAAGAGTTTCTTGAATAGCATCCAGGAAATATTGCATCCTGATCATAAACAGTAGGTGTTGGCTAGCTGTGCAGTTATGGGCAAAAAATCCAAGAAACGTTAGTATATTTAAAGTTTATGAATAATTTTTATGGATGGGTGCGTAATATTATTAAAAGTTAGCATTTTACAACTTCCGACCTTTGACATAGTTAAAACTATTGTTATACCTCGTAACAGGTTGGGGTGTATCACGCCTTTTGATAAATGTATAAGTAGGGTGTGTGTACAAGGTGTCTGCTGTATATCCTTTTGGTTATTTATTATTGAAGTGCTAATTTAGTAGTGGAATTTAAGATGACGAAGGAGTGGATTAAGGGAACGCGTGATCTTATTCTACCTCATGGTATGTGTAATTATGAAGGCTGTTACTGTGCATCCAGGCATGCATATTACCCTAATGTTTTTAACTAAATATAGTTTCAGTTCTGCAGAGAAAGTAGTTCTATCTATAGTGCTCCTCAGGATTACTGAGATGTGAGTTAACCTTCGAGATAATTATACTTATAACCTGACCTCAGATATCCAGACCTTGTTTATACCTAGGTGCGGTGGATGTTAGAAAACATACCTACGTTTATACCAAAACCATAAAAAAAAGATAAAAATTACACTCACGACCCATATTATATATATATATACCTAAAGGGTACGTGGCCTATAGCCAAACCACATTTTGTGCCCTAGCTGTTATGTACCCGTTACTCCTACATTGGCCAGGTAGTACACAGATATAATCAAACTATGAAGAAAAAGGATAAATTAGGTGCATGCCATTGTTAATTAATTAGCATGTGGAAGTGACAACTATATTTATACTGTATTTTAATTATAATATATTATTATTAATTAAGAGCTATGGATAGTGCAAATTGCATTATGTAGAGTCATAGGAGTTAGTGAATAAAAGAGTTTTGGTTTATATATCTACAGAGCAATAAAGAAAGGACCTTGTACTTAGATGGCCTTAATGAGTCACTAGCTTTTGGTTCTAAATATTTTTGCAAATTCATGATCTCAGATAAACTGTGACTTTGCTTATTTAAGATCAGTTCAAAAACCAGAAAGTGCTGAAAATGGACCAAGAGAGTTAGTAGGAGTAATTTAATATTATGTATCAGCTATCTTACATTTTTTATCTTTTTAGCTTAAATTAAGATTACAAATTTGTAAACTATTTGCTGGCACTATAGGGGTATAGCGATTGAAACAAATTCAATCAATTCACAGTGTAATCCACAACTCTGTGTAAGCATGCTACTCATTCATAAAACTTACAGAATTGTGGGATTAATGGGTTTGTTTTATTACGCCACCTAGTGTATGAAAATAGTTTGTAAGTTGTAGTGTAAAGCCTAATTTGTGCCTGTATTGACAATGTATTCGGATTGGTTAATTACGTACGATTTGTTTGTTGCAGGTGAACACCACATTGTTGTGAAATATGCCGGACAGCAAATCTCGGGAAGTCCGTTTGTATCTCAGTCTTATGATAAGAAAAATGTTTTGGTTAACCCATTATCCCCTAGGGCAGCTGTTGGGCAACCAGTGGAGTTTGAAAGTAAGTAGTCAAATATACGTTTGTGTATGTGCGTGCGTGCATGCGTGTGTATAAGCCATAAAGAAAATTTCATACATTCACATAGTAAAATAATGTGAATTAACACAAAACTACTAGTTGGTAAAAGTTAATAAATAGATAATAAAAGTAGCCAAAATTGATTAAATACAGATAGTGAAACTTCTTACATGTGACAATCATGTTTATCAAACATTTCATGATTCCCCATCTGCCACTGGTGCATTGTACTT
>JAOXYB010039351.1:0-13252 GCA_028565635.1 Phoronis ovalis | reverse complement strand
ATAAATACATATAATTTATTAAAAATCAGCTCGTGGCAGAAAGCGAATTGAAGTCAACACTTGCAAGTTAAGTCGCTTAAAGTGACTCAGGAAAAAGTTAATTCACCTGGGGAAGACGCTCTATTGTGAAGCGCTCTAAGTCTGAATGGGCCTATTTACTTATAACTAAATAATACATTGGCAGCATGTACATAGTCTTATATGTCTGTTTACCCAGTTTGTTTACTTATAGTATGCTTCACTTGACTTAGTAGTTCTATATGAAACATTTACATGAAGCTTTTCATTCCTGAACAAACAATACTCATTCAACTTTAATAAAATTAACTAACTGTTACTTATTTATAAATAAAAACTTGTACACAGTGCAATAATCAGATATCAATCAAACTGGAAGAAAATCCAAATTATATATTCAGTTAACATTGAGGAATCGGGTAAAAATACAATCTATTACTTTACAGCAATAAACCCAAGGGATGTCACTCCTCAATAATTTATTCATTTTAAATAAATGATAGTACAGAAATGCTAAATATTAAATATCCATTAAATTTTGCAAATGACTTTATGGACTGATTATCTCCCAAGCAAATCCCTAAAAACTTTAGGACCTGCAAAATCACTGATCCTCAATATGCATACTCTCTTTTATTACTGGAATAGATGGAAACATGGTTACATTCAGAAATCTGGGAATAGGAGGAAACAATGATATTCAAAAATCTAATATTTTAGCCAAACTACCACATACATCATAGACTAATAAGACGCCATATTAACATACAGACGTCAGTAGAGCTTAATCAATAAACTTCACCATGGAAATTAAAACTTGCTTTATTGACAAGGAAGTAATGGCATTTAACATAAACATTGAAACATAAACATTTTTCAACAATTTTTCAATTGTATTATAGAAGTATTACTGTGCTACTGTGTAATCGGTTATACTAAAAAAATATACGAAATTTAAAAATGTGTATGTTAAGACTTTACTCCCACTCTCTCAGTCAGCATGATTTGCTCATCGAAATCAATCTATTGATGGATTTTAATAACCGAAATGAAAAAAAAACAAGTTCAATTATATAAATCACACTAGCTACTGAGGCAACATGATAAAAACAGCACACAATAAAAATGTACTGTAAATCTTACACAAGAAGAAGAAGCATACTAATATAATGAAACGATCTCTGGCATTTATACGGTGTTCACCATACCCACTTTTGACTGAATCAAAATTGATAGCATGTAACTATGCACAGAAACCAAGCACCAGCTAGCACTCATCCTGGAGGAGTTGTAATTCAGAAAATTTTGGGTAGGGGTGTGCGGTATGCACTTAAAAAATGGATCCTCCCAACTATTTTTCCCTGCTAAAAGACAGGTTTGCCTAATTTTTTTTTGATAAAAAACCTGATTTTTCAGTTTTTCAATACACATAAAATTAGCAAACTGATATAATAGAAAAATCCAGTTTGACCATTCAAATGACACAACTGCAATGCAAATATAGCATAAGAAAAGATAGGAATGCAGACTGGAGAACAAACATTAGATTGATCACTAGGAGTTATTTATTATAGATATGGAATTAAAACATTCTTATCATCATGAGCATGGCATTAAAATCAAACAGTATTTTACAAAAGCACAGGTCTAAAGAATGTTATTTTACTACCAATAAACTTAAATCATGCATACATAATATGGAAATTGAAATCTATACCATTTAGTCATAACTACAAGAAATTGAGTACACGTTCCAACAAAATTTCGCATGAAAGGGTATGCTTTTTGAACCGTTGGCACGCAACGTGCTTAGGGTCTGCTTTTTGTCTAAAATCATGAAAAGGGGTGTTTTTTTGGAGGTGTGACACTTCGTTAGGTGTGTTACTTGGAATTTTTCTCTTCATTGGGGGTGTATTTTTTCAAAAAAACTCACTTCCTTAGGGGTGTATTTTTTGCAGAATTTCACTTCGCTAGGGGCTTTTTTGAAAAGCCATGTTGGAACATGGGTACCCACTTTCATAATGACTGGCCCCCCCGGGAAGGAGGAAGTTTAAGCGTGTACCTAAATTTTGCTTTTCATATCAAATGAGTGATTTTGCCGTGACAAAGCAAGTAAATTAAATACAGCAATTCCTGACAGTGCTCATTAGGTCACATGATACTAGTAAAAAGGAGAATAATAAAAGGAGAATATATTTTAAAATTTCTTTCATGTGTATATGCAATACCGGTATTAAGTTTAAATATACAGAAATTTAAGACACTTATGGAAGGAAAGAGATAACATTGCTTCCTATACTTTTGAAAAATGTTCTGTATCTCTAGTGAAAAAGTCAAGATGGCATTGACAGCTTTAAATGTTAATTTTTTGATCTGAAGTCTTTTAAACTAATTATAGAGATATGCACTTTTATGATTAATTTTCAATAAATTAGGAAAAGTATAGTAAAATTCAAATAAAAAACAACAAAGAAGTCAGCACCATGTTTAACATCTGTTACAGGAAGAATCAATTTTAAAAATATATTTCATCACTTTTATGAAATTAATATATTCTGAAAGTTTTGTGTTGGTATGCAATATTATGTACAATGCCTTTAATAGCAATATTTGTTTTTCTTATGCATTATCAACTTTTTCAGCCATGATTTTCTTGATATCAGGCAACCTAGGTCAAGCTCCGGGGAGAGAACTGGGACTTAAGTCACAATAAAAATACCCAGTTCTTTCAGTGAACTGCTATGTGAGTATAAGCAACTATTACTGAATTAAGAGCTACATACAAGTAAAAAATGTGTCTGATTCATTTCCCTACTCATGAAAAGGGCATTCTGGGGGGCTAGGAGACTGACAATATTTTTAAATGGGGGTTGTGCAGCCCAAATTCAAAATATCCACCTATTTTTAGGGATTTTGGTGCTACAAATGGACCCATTTTTAGGTTTTTTCCTGTTGGAAAAAATTTCCTAGAAAAGCTATCTTTAAATGAAATCGTGAAAAGACCCATTGTTGGAGATTTTGTTGAAAAATGGACCAATTTTTAGGGAAATTTCTGTGAAAAGTGACCGATTTTTACAGATCTATTGGTGAAAAAGTGATCCTTTTGGAGGGCATCTAAAAGCTTTGAAACTAATAAAAGGTTTGTATTATTTTGTATAATTGTTATTCCCATAGGGTTGCTTAATTTTATATTGATCGGTGGACTTTAATTTTTGGACAATTGTATTTTTTTTTCTTGACTGTGAAACTTGATCAGATGGTTTTGCATTGAAATAATTACATACGAATGAGTTTATTCTAGTATTGATTAAATTCAGCAGTAACCACATCAGATTGATTGCAGTTATCTTTTTCAAATTCAGTACCATTCAAAAATTTAACCCTTATCTCCGGAACAAGACAGTTTATATATAGCAGTGCTTTATGACATGCCAGCCTGTTCTCTTATTCAGCAAGTTCTTTTTTGTGTTGTGTACAAATGCTGTGCAAATCTGTATCATCATTATACACATTGACTATAGGACCATGTAATCACCTTTGAAATATTCATTCCTCAGTAAAGCTGAAGGTTCACACCATGTTATATTTAATTATTTTAATTATTATAATGAGGCTACAAACTCAATTATTTTTTTTAAATAATACAATTACATTTAGTTTCATGAATAATCATTATCATGCTAATATTGCAAATTGATAGTTTGTCCCTTGATCGACACACAAGCTTCCTTAAATAGTTGCTTTGTATTGACTCTGTATAATTGTTTCTTAAATAATACCTTAATAAGAGTATTGCTTTGGTTTTGCATTTTATATATCATAACAACTAGGGTATATAATTTTGAGAAAATATATCTAAATGTAATCAGAATGCATTCACCAGCAAGGTACCGAAACATTTAATTTATGAGTTCTTTACTTTGGTGAATTTGTTTCTTTTGAGTCAAAAATTACAATTTTTTGGCAAATTATTTAACTAAAAATTCTGGAATATGGCATAAATACTTAATCGTTATTCACATGTCAAACATTTTCTAAGAACATTTTCAAGAGAAAAAAAAACGGAATATCAGAACATCATCTTGTAGATTGCAGTTTATGTTAAACTTGTCAAAGCTAAAGCTTTTATTATACAAATATTATACTGTTTCCAAATTAGCCTAAACACTATATAGTTTTCTCGCAGAATAACACAACTTGATATAAATGATGATTTCATGTATTTGCACGATTTCCTCCCACTGATTAAACTCTTTGGCGTAAAAGCTAAAAAGCATAAAATAAGCAAATATAGAAATCGCTGATCTCGGCAAAATTTTAAATAGCAGATAGAAGATTCCAATGACGAGTGCATATATTCCTTGTCATATAAATTATTTCACTTACTGTATTTTTGGAACATCTCATCGTACAATATGACCATGTAAATAGTTGTTTATCAGATTTTATTCAGTCAGTTACACTTTTAACAGAGTAACTAAATTTAGCAGAGAAGTTGAACATTTTATTATTTCATGGAATATTTGAGATTACGATACAAGATTCACCGAATGTAAAAAGATAAGTCAGATCTGATATTTGAACAAGAAACGAGATTGGAAATTACTACAAACACTTCAAAAGTTATCTTTTGAGATAATTCCACACATCCACATATCTAATGTTTAATCCAATGAATTGATAGTGATATTTCATATTTAATGTTGGTGTTATATTGTAGATCTACCTGTGATATTATTTAAAGATCTTTCATGAGGTATTATTGATGTTATTGTATGTTAAATCCTTGAGTTAGGGAACTCGGTTTGCTTGGTGTGTACGATTTAATCCACATTGATAAAAACTAAAAGCTTTGTGCTTTATATGACAAAACTATATATGTATTTTATAGACATAGACAGTATTAAAGTCCTCTATACAGGAGCCTAGTACCAATCTGCCCTGATCTTAACAATTTAAATTAACATTTCCTAGACTAAAGAAAACTATCTTGATTCTTCTTTTTATGTAAAATTTGCCTGGTAGGCGGGCAATAAAATATTTAAAGCACTACCAAATAAGGTATCAACCTGCTATCCAAATGGTGATTTTTGAGAAACACTAATTGCTATTTTTAAGAGATGCAATGACCATAGAAAACACCATCAACTTTTAGTTGACCAGTAAACAATACTATGCCATTAGAGTGTCTAATACTACATGCCCGGAGCGGGTACTGTCATCCAGTGGTAATACATACATGCCACCTTATGGGGTATGGTTTTCAGTCCGTGCTTGCATGCAACAGAGTATATATATCAGCTCTGGACGCTTGCAACGGGGTAAATGTTTAGCTCACTGCTAACAATGGGTCCCAAAAATCTAACAACTGGTCCCGAAAATCTAATCTGCTTAATATAAAGAGTAAGTATCTTGCCATGGGTGTTATTAAAGGGGTGTGTTTTTAGCCATCTTTACTAACAACGGTGTATGTTTTAGGACATCAGGGTGTTTTCTGCCAAAGCTGGCTTGCAATGGGTATGGAGTTTTGAGGTCTGGGCTTCATCCCTGTACAATAAATCAATTGACCAAATAACCCCCCCCCCCTCCCGACCATGTGTCAACGACAACGAATGTTTGGGTCCAGAATATTTTCTATCTATAACTAGAAAAGCTATTCATAACACTGGGATCAGATGATATTTTTCTGATAGCTTAAAACCAGAATTATCAAGTAATCCAACAGGGAATCTGAAAAATTCTTGCTAAAACCATTCTCGATTGAATTAAGTAGTAAACAATTACTAATTCACATCTTAAAGAGAGATTTTTGATCCAACAAGCGGAGATATCGAAGAAAATCATATATAAATAGCCGTTTGCACAGAAGTAATGGCTGCCAGTAAAAACAGCTTTGATGAACTATAAAATTAATATTCGGTTAAAATATTTGTTGAAGTATATTTCTTGTCTCAAGTTAAACAAAAGTCCTGACAGAAAAATAACAATACACAATTACTTCCTCTTAGTCAAACTTAAAGAAAACTCCAAATGTTCAAGGAATAGATTCTTCTCCTGGATGTTCCAGACTCCTAACACTATACATTCCAACCCACCATATATTCAACAGGAATTATTAAAATCCTCAGAATTAAAAATAAAAGTTATGTTTAGAATATTTTCCTGTTGATATGCAGTATAATATATTGAGGTTAATAGGCAAGCCCAGCCACTATAACTTTTCAATTGGTGGAAACCTGTTATGTCTCCACAATGGGACAGAAATTACCTATTAATTTGTATGTTAGACCAACATGATTAAACTTTCTTCCTTATCAGTACATGAATTCATTTTTACATGCTGTGTCATTGACTTAACTGTGCACAGGCCATGACATATTGGCAGAAAGCAAAGATTTCTTGTCATCATAAAATTGTAATATATAGTTCTCAAATTAAATGTGAAAGTTTACTGAACACTATACAACAAGTCAAAAAATGTCATTTTGCGACTTTGCAATCTAGGTGTTCCGATTTGCATGGCTTTCAAATCACCATGTGATTGACGATCCACAAGGGATCCATTATAACTTTTTAGGGATCCATTATAACTTTTTAGTGATCCATTATAAATTTTTAGCGATCCACTATAACTTGTCCTGATCCACTATAATAGGCTTCTCATGGGCTAACACATTATGCGACATAACAAATCTGATTGGGTAAGAGACATAGATGATGTAATATAGCATGATGCATGTATACAATTTTGTTTCCCGATTTTTTAAAGTAAGAGAAACCTATATAGCATAATTGATTTGTAGTTTGAATCTACATAAAAACAAAAAATAGAGGGCAAAACAACTGCGAGAACTGCCGTGAGAAGACCCAATTAAAAAAATACTAGAAGCGTACTAATTATATTTTTGAGATTCCAATAGAATCATTTCAGACTTATACAAGACTATCACTAATTACTATTGTCTCATGACAAAAGCCCAGTTTTTGCACTTTAATGTAAGACATGGAAATAGCCCCCACCCACCATCATAAATAACAAAAGAACCTAAAACCAGGTCATTAAATTTCCCTTTGATTTTCGATAATGAGTATATAGGAAGGTCGTACAAGTTCTTATCATAAATTTCTAATTAAAAAAAACAAGCACTTTATCACAGACTAAATATTATAGTAAATGTATTACATTCCGGAAAATAATGACATAGTATTTCAAATATTTACGTAGGAAATATGATCTTTGATCGTGACATGGGTCCTGATGTTTATCATCAGGAATACAATAGGTTTTGTTCTCTTTCAGTGAACCAAGATATCATAAAAATAGCACAGCCAGGAAATCACAATAAACATAAAGATACAGTGCAAGTTATTATTAGTATAAGACTACTTTTCATCTACTCCATTTATAAGTCCTAGTAGGTCTTCATCACTGGAAATTTGCATAGATCTCTGATGGACACAAATATTTACTTAAAGATGTTTACATATGCCAAGGATTTTAACAGCCAAAATTAAAGTATAATATTCCCTGTTCTGTGACATAATTGCCCGGAGGGTACTAACCATATTTTTCGACGGGGATGTGAAGCCCAAACTCAAAATATCCACCCATTTTTAAGGTTTTCTCTAAAGAAATTCCCAGAATTGCTAACTTTAAATAAAATCGTCAAAAAGAGACCCATTTTAAGGATTCTGTTCAAAAGTGGACCCATTTTTAAGGATTTACCTGTGAAAAAATTACCCATTTGGACAGTCCCCCCCTCCCGTATTCATCATATACGTAAGTCCCCCCTCCCCTAATACCCGGGGGAGGCAGTCAATATGAAAGTGGGCATGCATGTTCCAACAAAATTTCATGTGAAAGGGTATGTTTTTCGAACCGCCGGAGTGTAACACACTTAGGGTCTGGGTTTTTGGGTAAAAATCACGAATAGGGGCGTTTTTGTGGCGGTGTGACACTTCATTGGGGTGTTTTTTCCCAAAAGTCACTTCCTTAAGGGTGTATTTTTTCAAAAAACTTACTTCCTTAGGGGTGTATTTTTTTGCAGAATTTCACTTCGTTAGGGACTTTTTTGAAATGCCATGTTGGAACATAGGAACCCACTTTCACATTGACTCCCCCCCCCCGGCCTAATACTCTGATATGGGCACATACAACTCCATGTTTGGAAGAAGTGGGATCATTTAAAATATAAATGTTACTTAACATAACACTCAACTAGTGTGTAGTATTTGGTTTTACTGGTATACTAGCAATTTTGAGTAAGCTCTCTGACAGCATATACGCCAATATGGCCGCCTTGCTGGGTTAATTCTCTTCAATCACTGACTATTTCTGACTAGTGACCTGCATTTTTTTGCCTAGATGGGTTGTGTTCTAAGGATGATTTCTCACGAATCAAAGCTATAATTAAAAAAGTGTTTGGGTGGAAAGTGTACTTTACAGTGACACTGATATGCAACACTCCAAAAAAAGCATAATTCAAAAATCATTTACCAAGGCAATGCAACAAGAGTCCCATCCAGTTTTAGCTGAAAATGTCAAAAGATGTACAGCTTCTGGGCATAAAATGCTTGTACTTTTACCTGATGCGAATAGCAGAATAATTCCCAGATGACAAAAACTGGACTATTATTAATAAACGGACATGGTTATAATATCTAATAGTAATATATTCTTTCCGACTGCTTCAATCCTTATTTAGTTATTAACGTTCTTTTTTGCGTTTGTAACATTGGGAATGGGGCAAAAGCAACCTCTCTGTTCACACGAACAAGACTTTTCGTTTATAATGGAAGTAAAAACGACTTGAATACAAATATTTTAAACCAGTAAAAACAGTAGCGCATAAACAATTCAAGCAGGTGTTTTTTTGGCTATTTCAGTATTTTGTGTTTTCGAATTTATTAACCGTGTCCCACTTGTTCGCTATGAATTACTCACTTAACTTACCCGTTATCACGTTTGAAACATTCCCCACTACCTCTTCGCCTTCAAACAACAGATGTACGCATATCTAATGCATTCCAACAGCATTTCTTTCATAAAATCAATATATTTTATCGACGCGTTGAAAGTATCTTATTCTCTCTGCTTTGATGGCAACCTAAATTTCCGTCGAAAACTTAGCCTTACGAAGTAATGAATTCGAACAAAAGGCGGTGTCGATCTTCTGGCGCCACCTAGCAAGACTGAAGACTGTTGCAGGTGAGAATTCTACTTAAATGATGCCTTGATTTGATTTTTCAGACAAAATTTTAAAATGCATAAAGTCATTTAGGTAAATCCCCCTGTGAATGCTACCCGGGGTGTTTCATTGGTACAGTTTTGGGGTGGGGGAACCCCGGAGGTGCTTAAGTTATTTTTTTGGGGGGTGTGCAGCCCAGTTGAAAATTTTGGATTTGGACTGTATACTTTTGTATTTTTTTGGATTGCTACCGTAAAGTTATTAACAAATCTGGATTGCTACCCACTGCTTACAGCAAATAATTTGGATTAATTTTAGGGGATTTTAGGTTTGTATCCATAAATTTTAGAATTTGGTTTGGATCAGTCAGGTTGCGTAAAAATGGATTGCCGCACTCAAATATTTTAAAATTTTAGATTGCTACCCTTATATTTCACAAAATTTGCATTGCTACTCTAAAATTACAAAAAAATTGGATTGGGTTTGCTACCGCAAGCTAACATTTTGGATTGGCCGGGTTCTGTGGCACATCCCCGTAGTCAAAAAACCTTGAGTACCCCCGGGGAGAAAACGATACTGAGCTAGCGGGTGCAAATTTTTGGAACAACTGTACATCATTAGAAATTTGCACCCAAAGATTTCTAAAACATGCTTCGGAATTTTAAAGTTCAAAATTCCTTTTTTACAAGATATTATTACATGTATACTATTTCCTTTGTAAGGAATTCATGGCTATAGGCCTCAACAGCTATTCCTAAATATACCAAGGAGCAGAAAATGTGCCTATGGTACTCTGAACCAGCAGCACATCCAATCAGTTCCATACACTAAAAAAATCCCCCAGAATTCCACTTCCAGATATTTTAATATTTAAAAAATACTTATTTTTTGTAACATCTTATTATGGTAGTTGTCGTACTACACTTACTGTATAACCAGATGTCCCTTTTGCAAATTTTGCCGTTAATACCCATTTTATCTCATTGAATGTGCATGTTTAATTGCGCCGTTATAGGATAAAAATAATACATCCTTGTATGTTAGGAGTTTCCTGCCATGTAGAACTTTTTAACTGATCAACTTAATTTTGTTGTTATCACAATTTGTGTATCAGACACCAACCTCATAATCATCACTCATTTAAAAGGAGGACGAAAGGTCAGACATCTATCTTAGACTGATCTAACAAGTTAATTTTTCTCTGGTAAAACTATAGAAAATATCAGAGCTACAAGCTTAGAATGAAGAAATAAATTGTCGACATTGCCACGAGTTCTACATCGATTCGTCGCCTACCATAAATATTCTATCATGACGATTCATTCCGAGTAGGCCATATCACCAGGGAGCTTGCTTTGCATTGCGGACTATAGACAAATCCCAACAGGACATGACATGACTTATAAAAGTCAAAAGAAAATGTTACCTGTGCACAAGCAGTATTTTAAGCTAACATTTAGTAATTATTGCAAACAAAAATCAGCAAAGCCGGTAATGAGTAAAGAAAATATCAGATCAACAAGACAAAGCCACAATTTAACTTCTGTACGTTTACATATTTATTTTTACAAATATTTTATACACAGTGCGACTCAAGAACGTTTCAACAAATATATAATTCCATGATATTGCATCACAACTTCGTGGCGCCGACATAATTTGTTCAAATTCGTCCTCGCAGTTTCCGATGTTCAATTTTCAGTATCAACTACTTTGAGCTTGTGGAAAACAGTGCAATCAAACCACCAGCACTGGCCATAGTCAAAACATAGTTACTGCATGAACAGTTAAGGAGACAAATAAAGACATCACGTATGAACGAAGGCAGTTTATATTTAGTGTTCTGTCAGGACCCAGAGAAAATCATTATAAATCAAAGTTATACAGGGAGTTCTGCTGGAAAGAGATAGTTTACTAGGTTCCAGGTATCTCTACTATAAGCGATTTTGTAATTTTAGTATCTCCACTGCAACTATTCTACTCAGTTTGGAATCTTTAATGTTGGTTATTTTATGTGAATTCAGTATCAGCTATACTGTCAGTTTTTTAATTTAGGGTTATAGAGTCATTTTTAATTCATTTGCCTCATTTACTTGACAGAAATTTGGTCATTTGGTATATCTACTGCCAATATTTTTGCCAGATGGTATCTCTACAGAAAGCATTTTTGAGCCGAAATTATTACTTATCTCTACTGAAAGGGTTTGGGAAGTCTAGCTGAATCCCTGTCTGAATGTATGCACTGAGTTGGCACTGAGAGACACCAGTTTTGTTTGTTTTCTACAATCGATTTTCATAGAAAATTGTTCAAAATACATAACCTCCTCGTGTAAATTTGCCAATTTGACTGCAACATGTTTGTAAACAAGGAAATATTTCAAAAACGTTCCACAAGTGGCGGCTATGTAGTGTTACTTCCACTGAAATTTCGACTCCAAGTGTAACAATTTAAAAACTTTTTTTGTACATTTCAAACTAAAAAGTAGTTACTGAATCATATGCAAAAACACAAAAGCTTGATGTACAAGCACACATATGAATATTTCACAAGAAAACTTGAGTGAAAGGATACACAGTGGGATTCATGGTCTTCAGCACAAAGAATGATGCCACTATGACAAACACAAGAAACAGGGTGTTGTTGTAGAAAATAGAAAATGTCGTGGCTTGATAGTCAGCAACTTCATTCTTCTTCCACAATATTCTATAAAACAAAACAAATAACATCAGAGGAAATTAACATTTTTTGACACATTGTAAATACAAATGTAACACGGATTCAATAGAACCACTAAAGATTCTGAGCCAGCAATGAAAGTACTGACTACACTAAATCCTTCTTAATCCTACTCAAACAGGACAAATGCTCTATCAAGGGACAGGGGGTTCTAGTATAGGAATTATCCCAAGGAATGACCTTGCTTGTTAACACTAGTCACCTGCTTTTGTACTAGTATTGACATGGATGCAACACTACAAATGAAATGACAGTAAAAATGTACAAAGACTCACACCGATGCAATGCAATATAACAACACATTCACAGTTAAAGCAATAAACCCTGATGCATACCGTTCATCCTTTTCTTTTTTCAACATTTTCTTGTCATCAGCTACTTGCTTTAAAATTTCCTTAGATACAGCATCTTCTACCTTTGGTGCCATTCTGAAAATACAAGCAACCTTCTAAGCTTTGTTCATCATAAGGCATATTCAAGTCTACTATTTGCGTACAGTTTCCTCTCTAAGAAAAATTGCAAGGGTAGTATGTCTTCTTCACATGCTATTTTGGACGGTGTCCTTCAATTATTAGTTCAGATTTCCCACATGCGAGTCCAAGCAAACATCTGATAATGGGACACTAAAATGATAGTACACATAATCATTTAGTCCAATTCTATTGCTATTAGACTCTGTGTCGAGGAGCAATAGTCAAAGTCAATAAAGGAAAATACAGAAGACAGGAATTAAGACTAATATGCACTAACAATTACATTATCATGAAATCAGCATCGAATTATATGGACCGTGATCTCCTGGGAGTTATCTCCATAAAAATAATATACATGTCCAGATGATCCATGTTCAGCAGCAGAGCACGAACAATTTATAAACTAACATTTTAGTTATACTTTAGACTAGCACAAAATTGGTATTAGCCCTGAGGTATGTATTTTTTTCATATTTGGACCAGAATACTGATTAAGGATATTCATGCATCTGAATACACAGAATCTGACTTGGACTGACAGTACTTACTTATGTTTCAGGACAAACTTGACATTTTTATAGGCTTGAGCTACGAGATATGTGCAGATTAATGTCATCACGGAAAAAATTATTGCAGATTGATACAAATCCATCATATGCATCTTCCAATACAGCCCTGAAATTAGAAAAACGTGCACAATTTCATACATGCTTCGTTAATCCATACTAAATAAAAGATGCTTTAACAGGATCATTCACTAAAGCCACATCCACAGATCTGTCTGTGCTTTATGCTGAAAGAGCCTTCATATCCATTCAGCTTTATATATGGTACAG
>JAOXYB010039340.1:0-13252 GCA_028565635.1 Phoronis ovalis | reverse complement strand
AAAGTAAAAGAAAATAACTCGCTATTTGCTTATAAGAGGCAAGTAAATAAAGCTCGCTGCTCGTATTTAAGAGTCCTAGACAATGGATGCTCGCTGCTCGGACTTAACAGACCAAATGCTCGCGATACCCCCCCCCCCTACAGCCCTCACAAATGTTACTGCAGAACCAGAATTGCATACAGAAGCAATCTTATAAGAGTGAAATATATTAATATATAAAATAAAGCATACAACCAGCCGAGCCATGTCAGCCAGGCAGTGAATGCACCACTAGGCTCACTTGTTTTTATAAATGTTTTATTGTTATTTTTTATTGCTATATGCCGAATTAAATTTTTTCTGATCTTTCAGGATAACTGTCCAGGAATACCTAACAGTGGACAAGAAGATAATGATGGAGACAGCCTTGGTGATTTATGTGATGATGATGATGACAATGATGCACGACCTGACCATCTGGTAATGACATTGTAAATTATAAAAGAATTTTATAAAATAAATGAACATATCGTAGTTCACATTCTAAAGCATGCATTGCATTTTGGGATTTTTATTGTGATCATTCAATATGTCACAAAAATAAAATATAGTACTTGATTTTAAATTAAATTTAAAAATGTATTAATCTTGCTTAACAAAATAGAATAGTAAAAAGCTTAGTTTAATATACTAAATTCTTGGACTATGTGAAATTGTATTTTTTCAAATTGAATAAGTTTCAGAGTGAATTTCAAATTTAACTCTTGTGTGTAACTTATTTTGAGCTCTTTGAATTTCAGGACAACTGTCTTTATGTGTACAACACTGGGCAAACTGATAGTGATGGTGATGGAGTTGGTGATCTTTGTGATAACTGTCCGAATAATACTAATGCTGATCAACTTGATACTGATAATGATGGTGTTGGTAACGAGTGTGATGATGATGATGACAATGACAGTAAGTGTTGTCAATCAAAATAGAAATCAGAAACATTTGGAAGTTGAATCTCAGATTAAGTGAAAAGGTTTCGGTATTTTCTGAAGGTTTTCTGCTATTCTAAAAGAGTGGGAAGTTGTAACTTGAACTTTAAATCATGCTGAATTCTTAGATCTTAAAGTTAAAATGCTCAATTTACCTTTCAGCTGTAAATGATGGTTCAGACAACTGCCCCCTGGTGCCAAACACTGGTCAAGAAAACAGCGACGGAGATGATATTGGTGATGCTTGTGATAATTGTGTTAATGACGACAATGATATCCAAATTGACTCTGACCAGAATGGTGTTGGAGATGTTTGTGATTCTGGAACAAACCGTGACAGGTACCGTCAGAGTAAATTTGATTTTTTTTACTTGAAAAGGGAAAGTTTTATTTTTTCAGAAATGTGTCTATAAATCTTTAAAGATATTCAATTCCAAATTTAGCTCAACAATAACAGCGTACATCTCTCAATATAATCTCAACACATTTTTCTTTTTCCTCATTTAACTCATTGGTTTTGCTGTGCCCTTGGTCATTTGCATAAAACTGCTAGGAGAAATGAGAATTTATCCTGATATTATATGCCAGGCCTCATCACATTCACAATTCTCATACTAATCCTGCTGTTTCCTTTTATTCATGTAAAACGTTTTTATTTTCATTTTGAAAAATAGATTTTAAGAACAGTTATATGTGAGTAGTTTTTCTCCACTTGGGAATTTATTTGCTGAATAGTACTTGCAACCTGTTCTTGGAGCATTAAACTTAGTCTGAGATAGGCTAAAGAAGGACACTATACATCAAGGTTTTAATATATTCTAGTTGAGAATTGTACTGCTATTTCATTATTTAATACAGTATTGTGAATAAATTGATTGTTTTAGATGTTAGATTTAAAATTGGATTTCTTGACATAAATCACCGGATTCCAAAATTTTTTAATGCCTTAGTATTTTATGCAGTTGAAGTGTAAACATGTTAGTTATGAATAAAATGTGAGAAATTAACATAAATTTTCCATAGACCGATTGCAGTCTACATTTAACTATGTCAGAGTCTTTATCAATCTTAAAACATGGGAGAATGAAATTTTTTGATTTACATTTTTGCCAATTCCAGAGATGGAGACAGCATTTTAGACTTTCTTGACAACTGTCCCTATGCACCTAATCCTGAACAGTCAGACATTGATAGTGATGGTGTGGGTGACATGTGTGATGATGACATGGATGGTGACGGTGTCATCAACAATCAGGACAACTGTCCATATCTCAGTAATGCAGGCCAGGATGATGATAATGGTTAGTATAATGACAATGGAGAATCAATCGATCTATTAAAACTGGAAAAATGTCTTGTTGACAAACTATATTCATAGAAGAATCTGTGACTATGTGTATTTAATCATTATTCAGTATCTTCAAATTTCTAAATTATAACTCAGTAAAAAGTGATTCTGTTTAGTTTCTATCAGAAAATTAAAATTTGTTGTCGTTTTTCTATTTTTCTATATGATTATTCATTACAGGTGATGGCATTGGTGATGTGTGTGCTGATGATACAGATGGTGATGGAATCAATGATAAATATGATGTGTGCATCAAAAACCCTTTCATTACTGACACAAATTTTAGCGATTATTCATCGATTCTGTTGGATCCAAGTCTGGTGGCCAATTCGCCACAATGGGAAATACGACATGGAGGTCGAGAAATTAGACAGACAGAGATCACAAATATGCCAGCCATGTTAATTGGTAAGAGTATTAACTGAAGAAAGTGAAATTAGAACTCTAAATTACTTGCGTGCTACGTACTTCAACAACAAATTGGAAATTGAAACTTTTTTCAAATAGATGAAGAGTTGAAACGGGCTTAATAAACTTGATGTGTGATTGTCAGTTATTTAATGTACAACTCCTTCAAAATCAAAGTCTCACTTTGCCCATCAGCTTTATACATAAACAATTTTTTATCTGTATTTTATTTAGTTATGCATGTCATCTGTTTGCACTTATGTGGCAGTTATATACAGTTTGCATTTAGTATTATTGCATCTTGATAATACCACATACGTTATGGTCTAAATTATGTACATCAATGTAAACTATATTGCTTTCAAGTATAACAGTGAAATACAATTACGTGTATATTACAAGTTACTGTGACTATCTTTTAGGTTCTAAAGCATTTGGCCCTGTTGACTTCAGTGGAACATTTTATGTGGATTCGGACTCTGGCGACAACTACATGGGTTTTGTGTTTGGTTACCAGAGTAATAAAAAATTTTATGTCGCTATGTGGAGACATAGTAATTATAACTATGGCTCATACAAAGCTGGAATTAAGGGACTGCAAATCAAGGTTTGTTTACTCTATATGGATTTTGGTTCTGAAACAACTGAGCAGTTTTGAAAAAAATCTTGTTTAATTGATGTAGTGGTTTATATTTTTTAAACTTTTTTTTTGATAGTACTTCTTTTTCATGTAGTAATTATAAACAATTACATGTTTAAAATGTGAAATTAAATGTTAATAGACATCTTGCAGTTAGTGGAGTTCCAGAATGCCACGTTTTGTGCCGAATGAACACGCAAACATTCTCAAAATGCAAAATTTTGGATTTGTGACCAGTGGCTCCACCAAGTGCAAGTAATTAATTAATTAAATTATGTCACTTAAACATCATCAGTTTATATATTTGTTATTGCTAAAGCTACTGTATAACTCAGTATGTTTGAACATTCTTAATAATATTTCTATATAATTTGTGTGTTTCTGCAGTTGATAAATTCTGCCACTGGACCAAGCAGCACTTTGGCTGAAGCTCTTTGGCATACAGATGATACCGCTAACGAAGTCTCTCTGCTGTGGCATGACCCACTCATGCAAGGATGGGAACACAGGACTCCGTATAGATGGTATTTGACTTATAGACCATCCATTGGACTTATAAGGTATACAAGTTTATACGAATTATATGACTGTATTCTTCTTTACTGTTGTACTGACAATAGCCACTGTCTTGATGTAGATACTTTGGTTGATCTATGGATTGGAAATACTTCTTTGTACATCACTATAACATGTTAGTTTTTAAGATTTTGTTGTTCAGTAATAACTATAAACTATAACCTGGCGATTGCAGGATTTTTGTTTGGTGGTTTGGAGCATCTGTAGCAAAGAAAGTACTTCGAAAAATAATTTTGTATTTACTATAAAAAGTGTTTTATTCAGTGGAATCATTCTTAAAAAGAACAATCCTGTTTTATACAGAGTGAAGCTTGTCAATGCAGATGGTACAACATTAACAGACTCTGGTGACATTTATGACACAACCATAAGTGGAGGACACCTTGGAGTGTTTGTGTTTGCCCAGCAAGCTGTTAGCTGGTCAAACTTGGAATATTCATGTACAGATCGACTTAATGATGCACTGCAGTTTGATGGAACAGATGATTATATTCAGTTAGCACATATAACTACACTTCAGATCCAAGAAAGGTACCGATCTTATATTGCATTAGATTCATTTTAATATTAATGTTGTTCTAAATGTTTTTAATTTAAGACTATTTTGTTTTTGTAAATTTTTTTTGAAAAGTTTATTCATTATAGACTTAAGAGGTAATCACTGATAACAGATTGCTGATTACATACATGTAACCTTACAAAATGACTGTAGAGTAGTCTATAGCAGCTTTTAAAAGATTTTTGTTATATTTTACTTGTTGAGATATCGTAATATAACTATTAATGCTCTTTGTAAATTATTGTGAGGAGGACTGATATCTTATGTTCCTTATCAATTTTTGTATAATTTCAGTTTCACTCTTGAGGCTTGGATATCTTTACTACCTGGTTACTCAACCACAAAAATGCCAATCATCTGCAATCTTAATGGTACCCTGTGTATGTACATTCAGAATGGCGTTTTTAAAGGGACTGTAGGGAGTAGCTCTGCTGTTGGTACTGGTGTCTTACCAGAATTATTCTGGACTCATTTAGCTATGAGATTTGATGCTCAAAGTAAGTCTATTTCAAACATTAATATTTAATCATTTTTGCATGTTGTTTTTCTCATTTTACTTAATGAATTTATTTTTTTTTTCACTTTTGTTTTCCAATTGATAAAAATTGCTCATCTTCCTGAAATGAAACTTGTAAGTTTGACTAAATACTGTTTTGCATGAGTTATTTCCTAAGGTTACAGTTTATGTTGTGCTGTTGTAATTCTGTAATAAATTCTGATAAAAAATAATTTGGCATAGGCAGCTACAACAACTTTCCTTTATAAAGATAATTTGTGCTTTTCATAACTGTGCAGTACATGTTCAGGAAGAAAAAAAATCATGAATAGTGTTTGTAAGTGTCATCAAATGTGTGTCAGCCCTGCAATCTATACAATCTATAGTCATGTAATCTTTCACAGCTCACACGCTAACCCTGTTTGTCAATGGAACGTCAGGAGGCACTGAGGCACAGATGTCATCAGTAACACCAGTGGATTGGAGCACAGATACAAGTACAAATGATACAAGGTTGTACTTGGCAAGAGATGAAACTGCATTTTTCAATGGAACTATTGATGAGGTAAATTTTATATCTGAAATTACCACTTTTTTAATAGCTAATCTATAAGGTGGATTGTAGGATTTTCTGAATGGGGATGATGTTTTTGTAGTCACTATTATAATGGTCAACTGCAGATTAATTTGCCATAAAGTTTTTTGTTCCAAAGCTTATATTTAATTATATTTCTTCGTTATAGGTTCGTATATATGGCGTATCGCTCGTGGATTCAGAAATAGACGACCATATGCAAGAAGCTGGATTTTTGCGACAAAAACATATGGGTTACATCCATGCACATTACACGATGGATGAAAATTCTGACCCATCAATTTTGAAGGATCATGGTGTTATGGGATTAAATGGAGACATTCATGGGAATCCACTGTTTGTTGAGAGTTTACTTGACCATGGGCGATTTCAGTTGACATGGCCAAACAACAGAAGACGAAGAAGTGTAAGGATTACTGAGCGTGAAGAATTGTAAAAATGTATTTTTTAAAGATTTTTTACTTCTTGTACATATGTTGTTATGACTGATAGTCAGATTATATTAGATTTACTGTTCATCCCAGTATGATAAATAAAAACAATTTTGCAGTAACAATATATCAAAAAACTAAATATTCCTCAAATCCTAATATCAAAGTGAAGACAGATAGCCACCTAATATAAATTCTGAAGGTCTCAAGTATCCTATTTCTCTTGCAAAAATGTTTTGTGGCTCTTAGGATGGGAATTTTGCTAACCAAAAGATTTTACAAGAAAAATACAAATTAGCCAAACTCAACAAGCTGTTTTGCTGGCAAAATTTCCTTCCAAAATGTTTTAGGCTTTTTAAAATGTATTTTGTGAGGAATTGGATAGTGGCAACCTTTGAAATTCATTGATTTTTATTTGGTGGCTACCTTATTCATACATGGCGTAGGTGCTTTGGAGAATATTTCATTTTTCTCAAAATTAATGTGAAGTGTTTTTATTCATTGGTGTTTAATTATTTCTAATATTACACATTTGACATTTATTAGTCACTTCTTATCCTACATCCAAGGAATTTTTTTTATACATTTGTGTATTTCACATTATACTTTATGTACAGATGTTGGGAAAAGCTGTGTTTGTATATTTTGAAAGATGTCTTTTTAAGCTGCAGGCAGCTAATCATTTTAGTTATAAAATGTTTGTATTGATTTGCTTTTTACATTTTTGATCCATCCATGATTTTTATTGAACCAGGAAAAATTGTATATATTAAATAAAATATTTTTGTGTGCAAATGTATAATAATATTATGTAAAGGTCCTTTTTATCAAGCATTTTATAAAAAAAATTTCTTTTTTATCATTTGACAAAGCGTAATGTGATATTTGTATAATATTGAACTTGGAGTGTTTGTGTAAAGGTTACTTTTAGTAGAACACACTTTGTCTAGAAGAGTTTGAGAGGAATTGTAACATTTTCTAAAAGTTTTTGCCAATGGTATTTTTATAAATTTGTCTCTCATATTCTTGATCAACAGATTTGATCATCTCAATGTTTAACAATTATTATAATCAAAAGCTCCTATCATAAGATCATCATCAGCAAGTTGCTTCAAAGTCTATTTATTCTAAAATTTACAGGTAAGGGATTATTGCATTTCCATTTAGAATGTATGAAACTATCAGCTACACATGTAACTATTAGTCTAGTATAATATTAGTTCAGTATCATTTTTAATAAACAGATTTTGTAAGAAAACTGATATCATGGCTGATTTATGGTCTTAAATTTAACAATCTACAATTACAGAAATAAACAATACAGTAGTGTTTCAAATTAGATTAAATTAATGCTATACATGTTAAATGCTAAAATGAGAATATTAAATAATATAGCGTGGTGGCCTCAACCCAACACCACTCCAAGAACCTACTCGAAAACAATCCAAACAAGTTATTTACATTACAGTCTTGCTTGTATATATAAAGGTATCTTTATCTTTTGAGTACTAAACTGAGGATAATGTTTCCAAAAAGATATGCTTCTTAATTATGTCTATTTCTTCATCTTGCTTAATATGGAAATTAGGGAAGAATATTAATAATAGTCAAATAACATTTGCATAAAGTAACTGTCCAAATGGTTTCTATTGTATGTATGTATATTCGTTTATTATAGTGACAAGTAATGTACCGAAACAGTTTTTAAACAAATGTACAATTAATCAGTATATACATTTACCCAGCCCGAATGGGCTTATTTGTCACTTTGAACAGTAGAAATTATAAACAAGAACAGGTGAAAAATAGCTTTGAATAAAGACAAATGTACATTATTTATAAAGTAATTTACATCGCAAATTGTAAGCTTGCTTAATGAAATTTTGTCAGTTGTCTTGGCCTATGATCTAACAGATATTGTAATTTACTCATATCTTCAAAATCAATAAAATCTGCATTTTCATTTACAATCAAGTCAAATAGGTTTTTTTGTATACCATCATATACGCTACATTCAAAAATAAAATGCATCTCGTGTTCTATGGCACCAGATTTACAACAGGGACAAAGTCTTTCCTCTACAGGCATGTTTACATAACGACCAGTTTCAATATTAATTGGTAATACACCAGAACGAAATTGAGCAAGGAAAGACCTTTCAGATCTAGACAAATTCATTTGAACATATTTTTCAGTCTCAAATTGTTTTTTGAAAAGTATGTAAGTACGGAGTTTTGGTTTATGAACAACACTTTCCGCCCATACATTTTTGGATATTTCAAAAAGTATTATTGAAAGTAAAACATTCTGCTGTATGAGGTTATTATATGCAGTGATAAACCTTTTTCTAATTGCAATAATGAATATGCCCATTCTCTCCTTTGTATTCGTCTCTGATTTCATTATGTCGAGAAAGTTAACATGTTTCCCTTGCACATATTTAAAATTGATGTGCACAGTAATTAGAACCATACTAAATTCATTAGGCAATGTACGAAACAGCTAGTTTCTTTGTACATCACTTTCATTGTAATTAAATAAAGCTAGAACAGCCTATGCGGGTTAATTAAAATGAATTTCTGTAAGTAAAGAAACACTATCTTGTTGAGGTTTCACAATCACCCATTATGAGGTCCCATGCAAACTACTTCCAAGCACATTTTTATGCCGATCACACGTAGTAACCGTAGGCTGTGTTGTCGTTGTTGTGTGAGATTTTCTTTGTCTTGTGATAACAGCTAGCTTCAGTTTTTACATAGTCAGCTTCATATTTGGTGCAGGGTTAATGCAGGTCAAAGCGCAGGTTGCTGACCTTGCTGCTGCCAATAATATGGCTAACATGGCAGCCATGTTTGTACCTGAGAGGGTAAGTCATGTTGTGCCCATTTCAGGAAAGACTGTGTTGATTGTATGATTTGAAGCATGATTCGCGAAGCCAATAGCTTAATTGGCACATTAGGCTGGGTGATATTTTAAAATGATGGGGGTAGGGGTACCCCACAAGGTACAATGCTCGCACTTAAAAATCGGCAATGCTCGCTGCTCGCACTTAACAAGAAAAATTGACAACCAAAAAAAAAAACCATTGCCAAAAAAGGAACAAAGCAAAAAAATGGTCGCCAGAAGGAAATGCTCGCTGCTCACACTTAACAGACCCAATGCTCACTGCTCGTGATACCTCCAATAGCCCTCTAAAATGACCTTGAGAAATAGGTCAACTGTTGAAGATATGAATCTTCGACATTTTTATGCCCATCGCACAGTGCAGTAGGCATATAGTCATAGGATATATGCATCATTGTCATCCGTAACACTTTCTTTTATAGCAATATATAACAGCTTCAGTTTTTACCCGATCAGCTTCATATTCAGTACAGGGTAACACTTTCTTTGTCAAGCAATAACTCCTTGAGTTTTTATTTATAATCAGCTTTGTATTCGGAGCAGGGAAAATACAGGTCAAGTACAGATCTAGTAAAAGTTTGACCCAGATGACTTCCAAGCTGGCTCACTGGTGGGCGTGTTTGTTCCCGAGAAGGCATATATTACATTGCTCACATATACCATAAAGACAAATTAAGCATTGAGTAAACTAATCAAAAATGGATTCACGAAGGCATAGGTTGGTGGGCATAATAGGCTAGGTGACATTTTGAAATGACCTTGAAAAGTAGACCAAATGCCGATCGATGCAAATTAAACCTTTGACATTTTTGGACGACATTTTGTTTCACAATAACTGCTTCAGTTGTTACATCTGATCAGTTTCGTATTCGATATAGAGTAAATACAGGTCAAAGTGTAGAATTCTAACCCAATTAATTCACTTCCAATATGGCCAACTGATGGCCATGCATGTTAGTTCTTGAAATTGTACATCACAATAATAGTTTGTTTTTATCTGATCAACTTCATATTTGATCCAATGTAAGTACATATGCGTGAAAGTGCAAGTCAGATATAATTTAATTTGACCTGTATTACTTCCAATATGGCTGATTGGCAGCCATGTTTGTTACCGAGAGGGCACATCACGCTGCATACCAGAAAGATGAAGCGTTAATTAACTGGACGATTTGAAGGCCGATTCAAGAAAGCCATAGGTTTTTGGGCATAATAGGCTAGGTAACATTTTAAAATGACCTTGAGAAATGGGTCAAATACCGATCCTAATCTTTGACATTTTTTGTGTCACAATTAATAACTGCTTGAATTGTTATTTGAACAGAGTGCACATCAGGTTCTGCCACATACCAGAATGACCCAGCGCTGACTAGGCTTTCAAAGGTGCATTCACGAAGAGCAAAAGGTGGTTGGTTGTGTTGGGCTAGGTAGCATTTTGGAATGATATTGAAAAGTGTCAAATGATGATCCAAATGTTCAACATTTATTGTATACGATATTTCGCTTTACATATGTAAGATTTAACGCAACTACTTCAAAAAGTGACTACCCACCAGGGCTGCAAATCATGTACAAATTAGAACATGATCTAATTCTAGGGATGAGATGGACCTCTGACATTGCAAATGTCTTGTTTGTTGTGTGTTACGTAAACTTTCTTTGTCTCACAATAACTGTTTCAGTTTTTATTCTATCGGCTTCATATTTGCTACAGGGTAAATACATGTCAAAGTACAAGTAATCTACAATTTTGACCTGGATGACTTCCTAGATGGTTGCCTGATGGCCATGTTTGTTACCACGATTGTATGTCGCAATAACAGCTTCAGTTCTTATTCGATCAATTAACTTTCCCAAGAAGGCAAACTAACTGTAGACAGCTAAATATTCAACGTGGTGTTGGTTTGTGCCAAAATGGTTTGAAAACATTCAAGACAAAATAAGATGCTTGGCTATTCATTCTTGTATTGACAATATGTTTAATTATGGTACATGTTTGTAATTTAACTACATAGCATAGAAAATAGACAGTATTGATCAAATTAAAATTATAGCATTGTTTATTTCTTAGTTTTAATTAAAATTGAGCAACAATCACAAACTGTACACAATTCCTCCGTATTTTTTAAATTATTTTCTCTGATTTTACTTTTCTGATTAATGTGTTACAATGCAAGACACAGTTCCATGCACGAGGTATTTCATTTTTAACTCCATGACTAGTCCTTACCAAGCATGACTCAATTACATGTAATTCATAAAACTGCGCACCGTAACATATTACAGTGTGCTGGAATGGTCAGAGAATCAACACATTTCTCCATACTTTTTAAAATTATTTTTCTATGATTTTAATTATATTAACTAAATGTGTTATGGTGCAAGACAAGTCCATGCATGAGGTATTTTATTTTCAACTCCATGACTAGTCCTTAAGCATGACTCAAAATTACATGTAATTCATAAAACTGTGTCTCTGTAGCATATTATAGCCTACTGGAATTGTCAGAGAGTCAACTGGACCCCAGTTTTTTCTTCAAGTTATCTGCAAGCTTGTCAAGAAATTCAAATGTGTTTAAGTAATCCTCTCTGGTGACACTGAAATATAAAATTTGAATTCATCTTAACTAAATGTAACCATGTGCACTGTTACACAATACAGCTTGTTTTGCATCTTGTGGACTCCCTTTTAGAACATGACAGTAATCAGTACATTGTGGACATTTTTGTTTTTGTCCCATATAACTCTATTAGCTTTCACCAGAAAAGTGGCAAAACAAATATCATGGCAACCAATTATTTGGAGATAATGATAATAAGTCATGTGTTATAACTCTTAAAATATAATAAGACCATTTACATGCACTTGGTGGAGCTACTTAACATGGATCAAACTTTTCCAGAATGTCACAATTTGTAAATGAACAATGATGTAGTTCTCTGTATGCTCCCATGATTCATTTCCAAAAAGCTACACAGTACAGTCTCTGTTTTCATCACCGAGACTCAAAGAAAATTATTTTCTTCGTTGGTCTAATAAATGTCCTCTTTTTTAATGTATAAAAGTATTTCAATACATAAACATTAATTTTTTCAAATTCTTATTACTTTAAACACATTTCACTGTTTTTAATGCATTTTTAAAGTCGTACAAGGTTTAAAAAACACGAATTGTATACAACTGAAGGATGCTGGGATTGAAAGGGTTCTAAGATGACAAGTGCCTGTAAATAGCTAGCCTATTGTACATACATGGAATACTGGTGCATAAATTGTTTCATTAAGGCATGAGCAGACCTTGAAAATAAAGCCGCAAAGACAGATTGAATAGTATCTATGTAGTATATTGCATTAAAAATGAGAGACTATGAATTCAAGTTCTAAAACGTGAAAGTATGCTGGAAATTCTGTTTAGGCTGAGCATTATATATGTTTAACTTACTGTGCCAATCCTTTGATACATATAGCTAAATCTTTTGTCATGAAACCAGCTTCAATAGTCTCGATACAGACAGCTTCCAAAGCATCGGTAAACTTGGCAAGTTCAGTATTGCCATCTAGCTTAGCACGGTGAGCAAGGCCTCTGGTCCATGCAAAAATTGATGCTAGAAATCAGACAAATACTAATTATGTCAGAAACCAACAATATTTAAGACGTTCTTATTGCCTTCTCTACTGTCATATATACTGCTTTACCTGACTAACGTCAAAAACTACACCTCTGCTGAGAAAAGAATTACTTCAATGTCATTATAATATGTGCTCAATCATCCCACTTCACAAGGTTTTCATGTTACCATAAATCAATTATGGAAATGCAACTTGAAAAGCAAAAAAAGATGATTCGGGAAATTGATAATCTTTTGTTTCTTAAACTATAATGTTCAGTAAGTGTTAAACTATGTCTAAACAGGAATGTATGTAGGTGCATACAGAAAATCCTCACCAATAGGATTAGTGGATGTTTCTTTGCCCTGCTGATGTTGTCGATAATGTCTAGTAACAGTGCCATGTGCTGCCTCAGCTTCAACAGTTTTGCCATCAGGACAAATAAGAACACTGGTCATCATGCCAAGTGATCCATAGCCTATAGGGTACAAAACGTACATCACATAAATACAGTGAAAATAATTGCAATAGTGCTAAATATATTCCACAAACCACTTTATACAGCATGCTACAATACACTATTTTATTTTGCATTAAATGGATACTCCCATATTACATTGGTTTACTCGCATGTAAAATGAGTCTTCTAAACATAACTACGTTGCTTACACCCACTCACAGTATTTACAAATAAAAAACTTGCGCTCATTTAAAAAACTTATGC
>JAOXYB010039296.1:0-13254 GCA_028565635.1 Phoronis ovalis | reverse complement strand
ACATGTAAATTTGGGACCTGTATTCTATCAGTAAAAATCAAAACAACTATCCTCCTATGTTTTGATTTCTTGTGAGGCCAGTCAAAGTGTGAAAATGTCACGTCCGGCAGAAAACGCATTTCGTGGAATGGCCCTAGTTGAGAAGGTACAGAACACTAACAGATGGATTTATTCAGACAGGAAGCTTCAGTGTGAGGATAACTAATAAATTTTCTTGCTTTCATATATAGTAGCTGAATATTACCCTTAATTATTGATAATCCAATGCATGTTGCTTAAGTACAAGTTTTGATGGTATATTGTTTCAAATATGAATTCACTGTGTAGGTAAATATCTATGATATTTGCATTACCTATTAGTCTTTGAAAACTAAGCATAATTTTGAGTGTTTATTGAATTCATAAGAAATCTAAATTCTGCAAAATGGTGGAAGTGCTTAAGACACAATAAAGTAGTCTCCTTTTCTCATAGGTTTTAACAATGTCCCAAGATTCGAGTGAAATACACAGAAAGCAATGAAAATACCGACATTAAATAAAGGCTCAACTTTTGAAATTAAACCACTATCAGGTTGGGCATGTCATTTTATCATTCATTTAGAAAAAATTAGTTTTCCAACTCTGTGTGGGCTTCTTTAATATTTTGGATAAATTTCGCTATGGCCTTTCTAAGACAAATTTCATTAAGTTACCGACTAAAATAGAACATTCTTATATTGAACTGGGAATAGGTTATATACAGATGGCTGATGAAAAACGCCTTCATAAGAAGATAAGCGCTAAATAACAGAAAAAGATGAGCCAACATTTAAGCGACTTCAAAAGTGTGCTAGTATTTGCTGACGGAAGTATAAAGTAATTTTTCAGAATGTTTCATAGCATAATATTAATTTTGCAATCAACAGCAACCTGGTATTTTCCAGAATATCCATACAATATTATACTATATACTATACGATATGATACCATGCGTCCATATAACCTTAACAAGATCAATATCTTCATATTCTTCTGTTTGGACCCAGAATTAATCCATTATTTATATATAATTCATCAATAACTTCAAACAGCAGTGCCTACTCACAAAATATAAGACTTCTTAGCAGGAGAAAAATATCTGTATTCCCAATATTCCTGCCTACAGAAAGCTGGACTGGGATCATTATTGTATCATTTCCTAAGGCCACTATGTCCATGCACAGTCAATCTATACAGTGTCGTAAAAACTTCCTACCTCTTTTCTACAGGATAAAATATGGATCATGAGATTAGATTAAAATTTGTATTAAAAAAACAATCTTTCTTCCATTAAAAAGTATAGAAACAGATTGAATTCAGGATATTTGATCGGCCTTCGTATTGAATGAAACATTAATTGAGAAACCTAAGCTATTTGCAGAAACGTAACAGATATTTACCTATGCCAACAACTATCACACAGACACTATCTTCCACAATACAAATGATACCACCTTGCACTATTAATTCTATATTTCAATAGAACAGACACTAACATCCCACAATACCCAACAGAAGAATTCAGTTATTGAGGGAATAGTCGGTCTTCTTCAGTATCTCCAACAAATTCTTGAGTTTCATAGAAAATCTGACCACATCTATTCCAATGATCACTTCAACTAAAACATTTACAGGATACACCCTTCAGATACACTCCAATGTGCCTCTGTTATCAACTTGTCCCAAATAGCAGAACAAACTGAGAGAATATATATATACCGCACAAGATCCTGGGCACAAGATACAGATATTTCCATTGAATTTTAATTATTTATGGTTTGGTACTTATTACCTACAAATGATAACTAACTGACTGACACAAAACACATACATTATAATAATAATCTATATCCTTATGATAAATTAGACAATTTAGGACTGCTGATATTTAATATACAGTACACTATAAATCATGTTTGTCGTCATCTTTTCTGATATTACTAGATCACAAATGAAAATAATGTGGTAATTCTAACTTTTAGAGAGGCTGATTTATCCAACTAACCACATATGAGCAATCACTAACTTTGTGGAAAAATGTGTTTCTATTTTTTAACATGTTGCGTAACTTCTTTTTCGGCATGGCCCGAATAAATTTATTATTTCCAAAGATGATTGTTAATTTGTCTCCACTGCAATGCTTGCATTTTCTGCCTGTAGTGTGTCTTGTGTCTATTACTCCTTTCATATAACAGTTGGGCATAATGCATATTTTATTTTGTAAACATATTAAAGTTTACTTTCAAGGTTCAAAACCTGGTCAGTCACTGAACTTACCAATACAGGAACTAACCAAACATGTTACAAACATGAATGGTAATGAAATCATGAATAAAAAAAAAACAACATTAAAATTTAATAGCACATCAAAACAGGGTCAACAAACAATGGATACAGATAGATGGCATAATATCATTATTTGTTCTTATCAGTTAAATCATGTTATTATAATACTGAACAATATCTTACTTTTTGTTGACTTTAACACTACACATATCAAATCATTTTTATATAGTAAGTAATACATGGAAGTTATACCTAGGTACCCTTATTCACCGCAAGTTGTCAAATAGGAATTTCCATAAAACATGTGTTTATATCATGGTTGTGTTATCATGCTGGCGGGAAATCTTAGTCTTAAATATACATTATACCATTGTTATTATATAGAGCCATCTTACTCTTAAATGTACATTATAAACACTCATGTTATTATCATGTGGGGACATCTAAATATACTTAAATGTACATTTCATGATGATTTATTATATTGTTATAAGCATCTAGTATTATTAATAATCCCATTGTAATTGAGGCATTTCATATTTTTGGTGGAATTCCCAATCAAGAAAATCATCAAACCTTTCTGACAAAATGTGTGAAGCACACGGCTCAAAATGTCCTGTCCTATATATATTATTTTACAAGGACTGGTCTTGATAGTGGACTACATTCCTGCCTAGTATCACACACATATTGGGGGTCACAAGTTTGGTCTGCAGATTAATAAACTCCTGACTACAAATGATGTCATATCACTCCTCTATCCTGGCACTAATATTAATACATAACAAATACAATTGACTACTTATAGTTCTCTAACATATCAAGCAGACGAGTCCCGGGGATTTGACCTCCACACATTTAGACGGGGGGGGGGGGGGTTCAGCTTGACATCCCAGATCCTTTCAATAGAGATACCTAATGGCAAAAATCTTGTGGGTATATAGAGATATCATATAGTAAATCTTAGCAGTACAGCTACCAAAATTCGGTTCTAAAGTTTAAGTCTCAACAATAACCACTGAAGAAATTGGCCAAGAAAATGAGGTAAATAAGTCGGAAAATTTGACCCTATAGCCCTGTGGTGAAGAATCTGACAGCAGAGATTCCCAACTCAGCTTATAGTACTGGCTCTTTCCTGTATCACTTTGATTCAGTCATATTCCTGGTATCTAGATGTAAAAAATACTAATGACTGCACACCCGCATTTAACCTACAACCTTGCCAGAGCTAAAGCACAGCCCTGATCTCCATACACATATCATCTAGAATAAATGTTTAAAAGATGTGCCAGTATTAACCATGTATTAATTAAAGGATACATTCTAAGCGACCCATTCTTATTTCCAATGGCCAGCAAATTTTGCACAGGATCATAGGCCATTGCAGTAGGCTTATGAGGAAATCCATGGCGAACAGTCTGAAAATAAAAAGGCCATCAGCTTTCATTTAGATTATATACCAAACATGGGAACATAGTTGATTATATATCAATTCGAAAGTATTGTGAATGAATGAATGGGCGACAAAAAGTGGGCTGTACCCTTGTCGGTTAATAAATCAATATTTTACATTTTAAGTTTGTTTTTATAAATCTTCAAATATCTACAATTTTATAACTTTCAAATATCCGTTTATGTTTCATTTTTGCTGTAATTGGTGTGAGCTTCGTAGCAAATTGGTTATAAGTTAGAAAATTGAATTATAAATGCGGTTTTTAACCCACCTTGCAAATCTGAAAGTGATCGGGTCGTAGCGTTTCTTCTATCTCTGTGTCCGACTTTGCGGGCGTACTTACAGACGACCTAAGGTTGTCTAAGACTCCTTTAAGATTAAATTTCTTCATGTTTGATTAGTTTTCGCTTTTGCATTTGGCAAAATTGTGTAAAATGTATCCATATTTTCTTCGAGCCTGTCACTCTATCGTCGAAAAAAATAATAATATTGGTAATGAATTGTGGGTAAAGTACCGGAGTCACCCGGATGTGAAATATGAAAATAAAACTTGGCATAACATTTCTTTTTAAATATACCGTATGTGTATTGCAGCACTCAAATAATTATTTCACGTATACAGAATTGCAAATAACAGTTATTATTTTATGTTATTTTTGCACTGTGAAATATATGAAATTCAAATATAATCGCATATGCCTGATTTTATAGTTACCTTTCTACATGTGTATCAGATGGTAGAAATAAACATGGTTTTATTCACGTAGACACCACGCGTCCTTTCATTTGGGTTCTTTCTCTATTTATGTTGGAAGCAATTTAATTTCAGTACCAGCTATTACTATTAGTTGTTTTATCAGTCCTGAACGTGATCGGATAATATTTACAGGTATTGAAATTTCTTTACAAACAGATGCCGGCTGTCCCGACTTCCTGTTCTTCCAGAGTTATACAATTGCCAAGGTAGCATGCGCTGGTGTTAGAAAACAACCCTTTGCTGGTTTAGTAAGTGATAATGCAACGCTAGATACCTGAAGGTGCAAAAAATCCGCTACAGCCTTTTAACACTTACTATTAATATTTGCTCTGAGGCAGCGGTGCTTTTTTATTTTATCACCTGCTCATTTATCACCCCCTTTTATGTGGGATTTGTTAACAGTTAAGAGTTAAGCAATCTAGCTATAATCTTAGAAAACAACATCAGTTATATGTTGAACAATGTCAGACAATCCGTCATGGTATAAATTCTTTTTCAGTATACGGAGCTAGGCTCTGGAATTCCCTCACAAATGAGGTCAAATCTTATGACTACAAACAATTTAAAAATTATGCTACTACGTGGACAGAGCCGGACTGCAGATGTAGTGCTTGTAGACGCTGACTTTCATTTTTATTTATCTCATAACTTGTTTTTATTTTGTTTATTTATGTATTGTTATACAGTCAGTGATATTAGCCTATGGCTAGTGTTTTTCTGTTATGCTCAAACTGACTTTAAATAAACTGATTTGATTTGATTTTTAACTTTATGGCTAACCATCCATTTTCCTTTAAATAATTTTAAAAGATGATAACAGATGATAATTCACAGGACTATCTAAGATTTCACAGTCACTGTATACCGGTCTGGTCTGGTGCTCTCTGATCTTTCAGAATATCTGTTTCCTGTTTCAGGAAGTATAAAAGAGCTGACATACTCTAGTAAGTTCAACTTAGGCAACCATGGCTTCAAGGTTTTATCGGGCACTTAGATTTAGTGTGCGCCAGTTATCGACTTTGGCATCATATAATGCAGTGAGACATTCTAATGCATCAAGGTATAGTATGTGTTGTATTCGCAACATAAAATCAAAATGCTTTTCGAATACAGTTAAATTGTGTCAAAAAATGTAGCTTATGACAAAAATTTGATATCAATTACACTGTGCTTGTTCCAGATGTTTATGTTTTTACCAGCACCAGATTTCAACACATGAATGCTCCGTAATCGACAATAAAAGCTTCAATTTATTAAAAAAAGTCACTCGAGGTATCCTAAATTTGAAAACAACGGTTCCGTAAAAACATGCTAAAGAAATCATCAAAGCCTAGGGCTTGTATTTAAATAAATTTACACAGATTCGGAAGCACCCATCGAGTCTGTTCCCTATAATATATGTTCCCCAGACGAGTCTGGCTGGCTGGCAAACCATAAACAGTTCCTCCAGCTGGTAATGGGGAACAGATCTAATTCCCCACATCAACACCACTAAATGATTTATATAAGCGCGAAACCCCATAAAACGACATCTTTGTTTTGCAAATGTCAGCTGGCAGATAGAGTTCCCCTGCATTTTTAGCTGGCTGGTGAATTTTAAAAAATTCAGCTTGCTGGTGAGTAGGGAACAGAGATGGCGTTCCAAGCTACATTACCAAATGGTTTGTCTAAGCATGAAACGTGTAAAACAATATGTTGGTTTGCTATATAAAGCCATAAAAAATTATCCTCGTTGGGTGCTTCTGACAGATTGTTCTTCTCCATGCCAAATATTCATTAAGTTTTAGTAATATTTAAATATACATATTATTAACTAACTAGGAAAGCAGAAAAATATTTTAATTTCAATCATAATCTATAACGAATCTCTATCAGTGTAACAAATCCTCAGCGTAGTGACTGAAATGTGGAGATGGCAAAAGATCTTTTAATATATATGTAATACGCATAAAAACAGAAATATTGATTCAATTTCATTTGGTGCGCTTATGGGAAATTGTATTTTGCCACAGTAACACGGTACTATAAGGTCACGCGGCTTTTAGAGCAGTTATCTAATACATTATTATATATTAGTAATACCACTTATTTTCATGTCGAAAACCACAATTTATATAAAAATAGCTGCTGAAGCAGATGACATCTGCCATTTTTTACCACAAAATGTTGAATTCTATTATCTTTGAGAATTAATTGTTTATGTGTATTGGGAAAGTGATAGTTACTTGTACACGCTTTGTGAAAATTCAAAAATGTTTATAATTTTTTGGAAAAACTGTTCATCTGGCCATTCACCTGCTTCCTAGGAAAACACTTTTGAAACTATGCTTAAGTATCACTATCAGTTATGTCTAAGGGCTCGACATAATAAGCCACTTTTATTTGACTGTAACTTTTTTGTTAATTTCCATAACCAAAATGAAGAGATAGGCATGTAAAAGTATACATTTCTGCAAACTTCAAGGTTATACTGTAATGTTGATGAGTCCAAAGGATCTGATAAGCATTCATTTGGGTAAAATTTGTTTTTTTTGAATTTTAATTTTCAAAAAATGTAAATAAGAAACCCTTGCACCTACAAAGCTAAAATTTGGTAAAAATTATCTTTAGCTAGAGATCTACACAGCTGAGTCTCAAATTTTTAAAATTTTGCTTTGTTTGAAAGTTATGAATTTTCAAACTTAAAGGTCAGCATTTTCCTGATTTTGGTCTTATCCTTAAATTAAAAAAAAAACTTGAAGAAAGCAAAATTTTGAAAAGCTGATATAAATGTATAACTAATTTCGGCAAAGTTTCAAGTTTGTAGATGCAGTGATTTTTGACTGATCTTATTGGATCATATTACCGAACTCAAATTATTTAACTTCATGATTTGTAAAGTTTAGAGTATTGCCTCTTCATTTTAATCACCAAAACAGGTTAAAATGTATATATATGCCTCTTTGTATCTAAAGACCTTAAGACATATTTACGGTACTGGAATCACATCTGCTGACTAGCAGTAAAAATTTGAATTGGAAATATCAGTTCATGGTTGCCCACTCTGATTCCCAGTGTTTTCCAAAAAAACATGTATTATTATGAGTTATAGGGCCAACTGTATAATGTGGTAACCACACACATATATTAGACAAAATGTTAATTAAACACTTTTGGTTTGTGCTCTAAGATTATCTTTGTGGAAGAAAATTATTATAGTTTTTTCCAAAAATTCGCGCAGGAGCATTCTTATCATTTGGGCGCTTGCCTTCGGTAAATTCCGGTGTGTGCCATCAGGCAAATTAACGGAAGCTAATGTATTTAATATTTTAATCAGTCTGAATATAATTTTGACATATCTTTCAGATGTGGTTTATTCTATTTCATTCAGTTTTGACATTTATTTGTTTTTGGCTTTTTGCTCTACTCAAGCCAGTAATTCCTAGAGATATATAATGGATCATTGTGTGTAAAACATCCTTTTTTACTGCTAGTCCTGGAGTCTGAACACAATCTCAATGGTTATAATATTCTATTTAAATTGAAATTACCATCTAATAATCCATTCCTACTCGTGTTGGATGTAACACATTACATACTGCCATGGTTTGGTAGCCTTCCTACCAGTGATGGGTTGTGGTAATGTTCATACATCTTACTCTGCCGCAGACTTGTAATTATTTGCTTTTATTGTCATTGTGAATGTAAGAACAAACTAAAAATATTTTTAATTTTTTTTATTTAAATTACCACTTTGTCAGAATGAGATACCGTGTTAGGTGCACACACGCACGTACACGCACATACACGCACACAAATCTTGTGATTCTTTACTTAAGTTTATATTTCTGTACATTACTTTTATTCTTGTAGGTATTGTTTAGCTGGACTAGCTGCTGGAGGATTTACATGGAGTCAGTTTAAAAACAAGGTAGTCAGATCTAGGCTGGAGAAGTGGTATGGGTGCAATACTACAGATAGTTTTTACCCTGCATTTTCATATTTTCTATACAATGATCGACATATTAAAATACTGCCTATCTGCTAGATGTTACATATTACTGTGGCTGTTTGTGCAAACTGCTATTATTGCTTTAGTTTAATGGAGATTTCAGACCGGTTTTGTCTGCTGCCCCCTGTTTTTTCAAAGTTTGTCTCTGTTTCGCAGTGATGCTGTGTACCAGTATAGTGTTCTATAAAACTAGTCACTGGTCTTTGAAATGATATATTGACACGGGGATAAACCAAACTTTGAAAAAAGTGTGTTCAATTATTAAAAAAGGCACGAGGCAGTATTTTGTCTCCTAAGCTAATTTAGGTGTTGAGTAATATAGATTTGGGAAAATATAGTTTTAAGTACATTTCACCATTTTCTTCCTGTACAATAATTATTTACGAGGGCTAAAAAGTTGGAAAAGATTTCGGTTATGTGATACAATCTGCCTCCTATTTCTTATTTAAAATTCATCTTTTATCATATTTTGAAACCTTTTTTTCCTTTTTAGCATATTGTTAAAGCCAGCGTGGTTGGGATAGATACTTCAGACTGGATGACAAAAAGTATCACTGATTTAGCAACATTAGAAAAGGTTTGTGTCATAATGTTTTTAAATTAGTACTGTTTGCAAAAAAATGAAAAATTCGTGGTATTGCGGTATTCTGTTGATTCATTGATGTCAGTCACATGGGAACTTGAAGAGTACTGTAGACCACAATACCACAAAGTCACGAGTAGTAGTCATAAGACTACTGAATCATAGGTTGTCGACTTTTACAAATTAATGTAATCTTCATAAAAATGTTGGTAGTATTGGGAATATGTTAACCCTTGCGATGTCTTTCGAAAGAAACAGCGTTCAAAATTGCACTAGATTATCAGAGTTGATGAAAATGGATGACTAAGCTTATGGAATCATTTTTGCTGGTGTTTGAATTGGATAATAAAAGCTCGGTATCCCTATTAGGGAACCAGAAAGCTGCATAAGCACTATATATATAATTATATATATATTAGAGAAATATTTCAACGTTCGTCAAAAATTATCACATTATTGTATCATCCAATGCTCAAATTAAACAAAATTTGTCTTAGGCAAGACTAAAAAAACTTGTTTAATGGCCCAACTGCTTTAAATTTCAGTGTTTTCATTTTTTTTATAAAAAAACTTGTTTAACGGGCCTGGCCGCTTTAAATTTCGGCTTTTTAAATTTTTAAAAAATTTATTTTATTGTAGAAAATAAAGAAACACAAAAACCCAACTCGCACAAATTCTCGCGGTGTTGTCTGCTTCAAAATATCTTTTCTTTTCTTTTAACACTAAAAAACAGCCTGGTTGACTCGGTTTTTAAGTGCTTTTGCCCATAAAACACTTTTTTAAAAATCAAAATTGAACGACCGATTCAGTTTTTGAGGGCTGTCGCCCGTTAATCATCTTTATTTTTGGTTAGGCCTTATGAAAGATGTTTTTTTACTATTTCGTTTCATTTTCAGAATACACGTTATCATTTTCATCTGTTTATTTAGACTATCTTGTTATAATTTTGGTCACTTCCTGAACATATAATAAAAGCTAATCCAGAGAGGGCTTTGATTCTAAGTTATCACAGTCTTTGTCAGTTTCACTCGTTGCTGTGTTATTCTTAGTCAGTAGAGAGAAGCCGCGTTAGGAAATGTGTTATCTATTCTATGTTAGCGATGGATTAGTTAATCAACTTACTGTTTGCTGCTGGTTCATGTCCAACAAAGCAAAACAAAATGACAACTGTATCACCGGAGGATAAGGAACTTCCGTGTAGATTTACTCTGGAACCATAGTTGCTCATGTCCCACAAAATCGCACCTGAAACCTATTTCTGTATAATGGTAAGGATCATAATAGGTGGAGCTGCACTCATTATGAGGAGTGAAACAGACCCTGTATAGAGTCAAAAGCTCTCTGCACAAGCTTAACATGTAAATGATATCTGGATATGTCCCAGTACTGGGTAGATTGTAGTAACTAACTACCTGTATGTTGGTATATGAATTGTGGTCTCATTCACTAGTAAATGCCAAGCTGACCTCTACTGGCACTGAGGGTGCACATCATCCTCAGTGGTTCTTTGACATCCCCTAAGGAGATAGGACCGTCGTCTAACACAATCATCTGACTGCACAGTTCCCAATGTTAAAAGCTAGGTGTTTACGCCTTGTTCATTTTCTTGCCGGTATCAGTGTTTGAACCCACAACCTCTTGCATGGATTTAAGACAAACATGCTAACCATTACACCATTGCAGCTCTATATATGCGTTCAGTACGTGACTTGGATTATTATGACATTTGATTTGATGTGTTTATAACTGTTAAGCTGTGTTTTGCAGAATGTTAACACTGATGTCAAAGCTAGAATGGAGGCTTTAATTATGGAAATTCAAGGAAAATTTTGCAAGGAATTAGAAGCGTTAGATGGCGAAAAGAAGTTCAAAGTAGATCGTTGGGAGAGGCCAGAGGTATGGCAGTTAATCGGTATCAGATTAGTGTTAATTATTTGATGCAACAAATGAATGGTCTTCCTAAAGTTTAATTCCAAACAAATAAATGTTTTGCATTTTATTAATTAAGGTCACATCCTTCATTCTTAAAATGTAGATCTGTTCGAATTTAAATCGGTATGATATTATTGGGTACTTTGGTTGTGCCTATGGAAATGTTTTACGCTGTCTCGTTAGATGTCAAATTTCTAAAAGATAAGCCCATTTTTAAATAGTATCCCCCTCTGGAATGTTAACTACAAAATAACAAATATATAAAATACTTACACGTGGTGACCAGTAAGTAATTTAGTTTTCTGAACATCAAACAGGCACATCATTCCGTTTCACTTTGCAGGGAGGTGGAGGAATAAGCTGTGTTATTCAAGATGGTGCAGTATTTGAAAAAGCCGGAGTTAATGTCTCTGTAGTCTCCGGTGTTCTACCTCCTGGAGCTGTAGCTCAAATGAGATCAAGGTATTGCATTCACGTAACAGATAATCCTTATTTGTGTGTCACATGGAGTAATTGCATGAGATAAAAGTAAAAAGTAGTCCAAATTAAGATAGCGTCTTAGTTTATTTATTTATTTGAATGAGTACCTAGTTCTCTGAGTGAGTACAATTTGAATGCATTTTATTTTACTGTATACGTTCAAACAAATTTCTTTCACTTCATACTTTCAATTTTCTTTCCAGAGGTAAGAAAATGAAGGAGGGCAAGCTACCATTCTTTGCAGCAGGAGTTAGCTGTGTCATACATCCGGTAAGTTCTGAGTGAGGTCAACGAACTCGTACTACAGGTTTCCATCTGAGTTATTATTCCCTTTTCATGATTCTACAGGACAGTTTTAACACATTCTGCGTGCAACTGTTTGGAATTGGTTTCTACAAATGTTCAAAATGAAACAAATTTCTCAAGAAGTTAACAATACTAAATTAAAAATTATCATAAAAAGAGGACCTGAAATTATTAGGATTCTAGGGGAGGTGTATAAATGTTCAATTACAAGGAAAGGAGGTTAGGAAAAGTCTTTAATATGGGCAAGCTAATTTTTATGAAGGAGAGATGAAATTAGTTTGAATTGCTAGGGGAGAGGGAGACAAAAATGTTCAGGTTCTCTGCTCCCTTGTAATGTCTTTATGGAACAGCCCTCGGGAGCAATAATTACTACAGATTGCTCTCATAATGTCACCTGGTGGCAGATAAATACTGACAAATTTGTAATCCAATGGGTAAACTAAATTAGAATCCAGAGAGAATGAAGATATCAATATGAATTTTCGGTAGTTTTATATTACAATGTAAAGTTTACTAAAGTGGGATACCAGTATTGTTACTGTAAGAGGAATACTGATTGAACTCTTGTGTCAGTTTAGTTTTGCTGTTTTTTTAGCGCAGCCCAAAAGTGCCTACTATTCATTTCAATTACCGTTACTTTGAAATTGATGAAGGTCAAGGTAAAACGCAATGGTGGTTTGGAGGAGGCTGTGATTTGACGCCATATTACTTAGATGAAGGGGTATGCACTGGGTTTTTTACGAACATATTAACGAACTTCACACAAATCATAGAAACTTGTTATATCTACAGTTGTGTGGCGTCTTCTAGTTTAACCAAAAAAGAAGTTAATATCTAAAAATGGTTAAAATATTAGAAACTTGCTCAAAATAGTAGCAGTATTAGAAAAATAACATTAGAAATCCAATTTGGATTATGAAGATAAAACAAAATATGGACTTATGTATATACCACAATCTCATAAACAGTTTTAAGTGCATTTATCACACAATAGCCAGAACTTGGCAGATGCAATTCTTTTTATCTAGTTTTTTATCTATTTTAAATTTATGATTTATCAAAATTTTTGTAAAAAGTCAAGTGCTTGAGTTTTTACGACATTAGCCAAAAAGGTTGATGGTTGAATAAAGAAGAGGCAAAAGACAAAATACTAGATGAACTGATTAAGGTCTGAAACTTTGGTTATTTGAACACAGATTTCCTTATGAGCAGGGGAACCATTTTGATTTGATTAAAATGTCTGTTGCAGGATGCAAAGCATTTTCATAAGACTTGGAAAGATTGTTGTGACAAACACAATCCAGAATATTACAAACGATTCAAAACTTGGTGTGATGATTACTTCTATGTGAAACACAGAGGTAAGTCATACCACAGGGTCCTGGTGCTTTAAAAAATATAAAACGAATAAAAAATATGAATTGAATAAAATAAATATATTTCCACTT